>CAXIES010000421.1:0-45744 GCA_964023965.1 Melinopterus prodromus
TTACCAACACAACTAAAACTCCGGGTAAAAATACGAACCCAACTAAAACTCCGGGTAAAAAATACGAACCCAACTAAAACTCCGGGTAAAAAATTCGAACCCAACTAAAACTCCGGGTAAAATTACGAACCCAACTAAAAGTCCGGGTAAAAAATACGAACCCAACTAAAAAGTCCGGGTAAAATTACGAACCCAACTAAAACTCCGGGTAAAATTACGAACCCAACTAAAACTCCGGGTAAAAAATACGAACCCAACTAAAAAGTCCGGTAAAATTACGAACCCAACTAAAAAGTCCGGGTAAAATTACGAACCCAACTAAAACTCCGGGTAAAATTACGAACTCAACTAAAACTCCGGGTAAAATTACGAACCCAACTAAAACTCCGGGTAAAGTTACGAACCCAACTAAAAGTCCGGGTAAAAAATACGAACCCAACTAAAAAGTCCGGGTAAAATTACGAACCCAACTAAAACTCCGGGTAAAATTACGAACCCAACTAAAACTCCGGGTAAAATTACGAACGCAAGTAAAACTCCGGGTAAAATTACGAACCCAAGTAAAACTCCTAGTAAAATTACGAACCCAACTAAAACTCCGGGTAAAATTACGAACCCAACTAAAACTCCGGGTAAAATTACGAACCCAACTAAAAGTCCGGGTAAAAATACGAACCCAACTATTAACTCAAGACTCCGGGTAAAATTACGAACCCAACTAAAACTCCGGGTAAAATTACGAACCCAACTAAAACTCCGGGTAAAATTACGAACCCAACTAAAAGTCCAGGTAAAAAATACGAACCCAACTAAAAAGTCCGCGTAAAATTACGAACCCAACTAAAAGTCCGGGTAAAAAATTCGAACCCAACTAAAAAGTCCGGGTAAAATTACGAACCCAACTAAAACTCCGGGTAAAAATACGAACCCAACTAAAACTCCGGGTAAAAAATACGAACCCAACTAAAACTCCGGGTAAAAATACGAACCCAACTAAAACTCCGGGTAAAAATACGAACCCAACTAAAACTCCGGGTAAAAAATACGAACCCAACTAAAACTCCGGCTAAAAAATACGATCCCAACTAAAACTCCGGGCAAAAATACTAACCCAACTAAAAAGTCCGGGTAAAAAATACGAACCCAACTAAAACTCCGGGTAAAAATACGAACCCAAATAAAACTCCGGGTAAAAATACGATCCCAACTAAAACTCCGGGTAAAAAATACGAACCCAACTAAAACTCCGGGTAAAAAATACGAACCCAACTAAAAAGTCCGGTAAAAAATATGAACCCAACTAAAACTCCGGGTAAAATTACCAACACAACTAAAAAGTCCGGGTAAAATTACGAACCCAACTAAAACTCCGGGTAAAATTACGAACCCAACTAAAACTCCGGGTAAAAAAATACGAACCCAACTAAAAAGTCCGGGTAAAATTACGAACCCAACTAAAAAGTCCGGGTAAAATTACGAACCCAACTAAAACTCCGGGTAAAATTACGAACTCAACTAAAACTCCGGGTAAAATTACGAACCCAACTAAAACTCCGGGTAAAAATACGAACCCAACTAAAACTCCGGGTAAAAAATACGAAACCAACTAAAACTCCGGGTAAAAAATACGAACCCAACTAAAAAGTCCGGTAAAAAATATGAACCCAACTAAAACTCCGGGTAAAATTACCAACACAACTAAAACTCCGGGTAAAAATACGAACCCAACTAAAACTCCGGGTAAAAAATACGAACCCAACTAAAACTCCGGGTAAAAAATACGAACCCAACTAAAACTCCGGGTAAAATTACGAACCCAACTAAAAGTCCGGGTAAAAAATACGAACCCAACTAAAAAGTCCGGGTAAAATTACGAACCCAACTAAAAAGTCCGGGTAAAATTACGAACCCAACTAAAACTCCGGGTAAAATTACGAACTCAACTAAAACTCCGGGTAAAATTACGAACCCAACTAAAACTCCGGGTAAAAAATACGAACCCAACTAAAAAGTCCGGGTAAAATTACGAACCCAACTAAAAAGTCCGGGTAAAATTACGAACCCAACTAAAACTCCGGGTAAAATTACGAACTCAACTAAAACTCCGGGTAAAATTACGAACCCAACTAAAACTCCGGGTAAAAATACGAACCCAACTAAAACTCCGGGTAAAAATACGAACCCAACTAAAACTCCGTGTAAAAAATACGAAACCAACTAAAACTCCGGGTAAAAAATACGAACCCAACTAAAAAGTCCGGGTAAAATTACGAACCCAAGTGAAACTCCGGGTAAAATTACGAACCCAACTAAAACTCCGGGTAAAATTACGAACCCAACTAAAAGTCCGAGTAAAAAATACGAACCCAACTAAAACTCCGGGCAAAAATACTAACCCAACTAAAAAGTCCGGGTAAAAAATACGAACCCAACTAAAACTCCGGGTAAAAATACGAACCCAACTAAAACTCCGGGTAAAAATACGAACCCAACTAAAACTCCGGGTAAAAAATATGAACCCAACTAAAACTCCGGGTAAAATTACCAACACAACTAAAACTCCGGGTAAAAATACGAACCCAACTAAAACTCCGGGTAAAAAATACGAACCCAACTAAAACTCCGGGTAAAAAATTCGAACCCAACTAAAACTCCGGGTAAAATTACGAACCCAACTAAAAGTCCGGGTAAAAAATACGAACCCAACTAAAAAGTCCGGGTAAAATTACGAACCCAACTAAAACTCCGGGTAAAATTACGAACCCAACTAAAACTCCGGGTAAAAAATACGAACCCAACTAAAAAGTCCGGGTAAAATTACGAACCCAACTAAAAAGTCCGGGTAAAATTACGAACCCAACTAAAACTCCGGGTAAAATTACGAACTCAACTAAAACTCCGGGTAAAATTACGAACCCAACTAAAACTTCGGGTAAAGTTACGAACCCAACTAAAAGTCCGGGTAAAAAATACGAACCCAACTAAAAAGTCCGGGTAAAATTACGAACCCAACTAAAACTCCGGGTAAAATTACGAACCCAACTAAAACTCCGGGTAAAATTACGAACGCAAGTAAAACTCCGGGTAAAATTACGAACCCAAGTAAAACTCCTAGTAAAATTACGAACCCAACTAAAACTCCGGGTAAAATTACGAACCCAACTAAAACTCCGGGTAAAATTACGAACCCAACTAAAAGTCCGGGTAAAAAATACGAACCCAACTAAAAAGTCCGGGTAAAATTACGAACCCAACTAAAAGTCCGGGTAAAAAATACGAACCCAACTAAAAAGTCCGGGTAAAATTACGAACCCAAGTAAAACTCCGGGTAAAATTACGAACCCAACTAAAACTCCGGGTAAAATTACGAACCCAACTAAAAGTCCGGGTAAAAAATACGAACCCAACTAAAAAGTCCGGGTAAAATTACGAACCCAACTAAAAGTCCGGGTAAAAAATACGAACCCAAATAAAAAGTCCGGGTAAAATTACGAACCCAAGTGAAACTCCGGGTAAAATTACGAACCCAACTAAAACTCCGGGTAAAATTACGAACCCAACTAAAAGTCCGGGCAAAAATACTAACCCAACTAAAAAGTCCGGGTAAAAAATACGAACCCAACTAAAACTCCGGGTAAAAATACGAACCCAACTAAAACTCCGGGTAAAAATACGAACCCAACTAAAACTCCGGGTAAAAAATATGAACCCAACTAAAACTCCGGGTAAAATTACCAACACAACTAAAACTCCGGGTAAAAATACGAACCCAACTAAAACTCCGGGTAAAAAATACGAACCCAACTAAAACTCCGGGTAAAAAATTCGAACCCAACTAAAACTCCGGGTAAAATTACGAACCCAACTAAAAGTCCGGGTAAAAAATACGAACCCAACTAAAAAGTCCGGGTAAAATTACGAACCCAACTAAAACTCCGGGTAAAATTACGAACCCAACTAAAACTCCGGGTAAAAAATACGAACCCAACTAAAAAGTCCGGGTAAAATTACGAACCCAACTAAAAAGTCCGGGTAAAATTACGAACCCAACTAAAACTCCGGGTAAAATTACGAACTCAACTAAAACTCCGGGTAAAATTACGAACCCAACTAAAACTCCGGGTAAAGTTACGAACCCAACTAAAAGTCCGGGTAAAAAATACGAACCCAACTAAAAAGTCCGGGTAAAATTACGAACCCAACTAAAACTCCGGGTAAAATTACGAACCCAACTAAAACTCCGGGTAAAATTACGAACGCAAGTAAAACTCCGGGTAAAATTACGAACCCAAGTAAAACTCCTAGTAAAATTACGAACCCAACTAAAACTCCGGGTAAAATTACGAACCCAACTAAAACTCCGGGTAAAATTACGAACCCAACTAAAAGTCCGGGTAAAAATACGAACCCAACTATTAACTCAAGACTCCGGGTAAAATTACGAACCCAACTAAAACTCCGGGTAAAATTACGAACCCAACTAAAACTCCGGGTAAAATTACGAACCCAACTAAAAGTCCAGGTAAAAAATACGAACCCAACTAAAAAGTCCGCGTAAAATTACGAACCCAACTAAAAGTCCGGGTAAAAAATTCGAACCCAACTAAAAAGTCCGGGTAAAATTACGAACCCAACTAAAACTCCGGGTAAAAATACGAACCCAACTAAAACTCCGGGTAAAAAATACGAACCCAACTAAAACTCCGGGTAAAAATACGAACCCAACTAAAACTCCGGGTAAAAATACGAACCCAACTAAAACTCCGGGTAAAAAATACGAACCCAACTAAAACTCCGGCTAAAAAATACGATCCCAACTAAAACTCCGGGCAAAAATACTAACCCAACTAAAAAGTCCGGGTAAAAAATACGAACCCAACTAAAACTCCGGGTAAAAATACGAACCCAAATAAAACTCCGGGTAAAAATACGATCCCAACTAAAACTCCGGGTAAAAAATACGAACCCAACTAAAACTCCGGGTAAAAAATACGAACCCAACTAAAAAGTCCGGTAAAAAATATGAACCCAACTAAAACTCCGGGTAAAATTACCAACACAACTAAAAAGTCCGGGTAAAATTACGAACCCAACTAAAACTCCGGGTAAAATTACGAACCCAACTAAAACTCCGGGTAAAAAATACGAACCCAACTAAAAAGTCCGGGTAAAATTACGAACCCAACTAAAAAGTCCGGGTAAAATTACGAACCCAACTAAAACTCCGGGTAAAATTACGAACTCAACTAAAACTCCGGGTAAAATTACGAACCCAACTAAAACTCCGGGTAAAAATACGAACCCAACTAAAACTCCGGGTAAAAAATACGAAACCAACTAAAACTCCGGGTAAAAAATACGAACCCAACTAAAAAGTCCGGTAATAAATATGAACCCAACTAAAACTCCGGGTAAAATTACCAACACAACTAAAACTCCGGGTAAAAATACGAACCCAACTAAAACTCCGGGTAAAAAATACGAACCCAACTAAAACTCCGGGTAAAAAATACGAACCCAACTAAAACTCCGGGTAAAATTACGAACCCAACTAAAAGTCCGGGTAAAAAATACGAACCCAACTAAAAAGTCCGGGTAAAATTACGAACCCAACTAAAAAGTCCGGGTAAAATTACGAACCCAACTAAAACTCCGGGTAAAATTACGAACTCAACTAAAACTCCGGGTAAAATTACGAACCCAACTAAAACTCCGGGTAAAAAATACGAACCCAACTAAAAAGTCCGGGTAAAATTACGAACCCAACTAAAAAGTCCGGGTAAAATTACGAACCCAACTAAAACTCCGGGTAAAATTACGAACTCAACTAAAACTCCGGGTAAAATTACGAACCCAACTAAAACTCCGGGTAAAAATACGAACCCAACTAAAACTCCGGGTAAAAATACGAACCCAACTAAAACTCCGGGTAAAAAATACGAAACCAACTAAAACTCCGGGTAAAAAATACGAACCCAACTAAAAAGTCCGGGTAAAATTACGAACCCAAGTGAAACTCCGGGTAAAATTACGAACCCAACTAAAACTCCGGGTAAAATTACGAACCCAACTAAAAGTCCGAGTAAAAAATACGAACCCAACTAAAACTCCGGGCAAAAATACTAACCCAACTAAAAAGTCCGGGTAAAAAATACGAACCCAACTAAAACTCCGGGTAAAAATACGAACCCAACTAAAACTCCGGGTAAAAATACGAACCCAACTAAAACTCCGGGTAAAAAATATGAACCCAACTAAAACTCCGGGTAAAATTACCAACACAACTAAAACTCCGGGTAAAAATACGAACCCAACTAAAACTCCGGGTAAAAAATACGAACCCAACTAAAACTCCGGGTAAAAAATTCGAACCCAACTAAAACTCCGGGTAAAATTACGAACCCAACTAAAAGTCCGGGTAAAAAATACGAACCCAACTAAAAACTCCGGGTAAAATTACGAACCCAACTAAAACTCCGGGTAAAATTACGAACCCAACTAAAACTCCGGGTAAAAAATACGAACCCAACTAAAAAGTCCGGGTAAAATTACGAACCCAACTAAAAAGTCCGGGTAAAATTACGAACCCAACTAAAACTCCGGGTAAAATTACGAACTCAACTAAAACTCCGGGTAAAATTACGAACCCAACTAAAACTCCGGGTAAAGTTTCGAACCCAACTAAAAGTCCGGGTAAAAAATACGAACCCAACTAAAAAGTCCGGGTAAAATTACGAACCCAACTAAAACTCCGGGTAAAATTACGAACCCAACTAAAACTCCGGGTAAAATTACGAACGCAAGTAAAACTCCGGGTAAAATTACGAACCCAAGTAAAACTCCTAGTAAAATTACGAACCCAACTAAAACTCCGGGTAAAATTACGAACCCAACTAAAACTCCGGGTAAAATTACGAACCCAACTAAAAGTCCGGGTAAAAATACGAACCCAACTATTAACTCAAGACTTCGGGTAAAATTACGAACCCAACTAAAACTCCGGGTAAAATTACGAACCCAACTAAAACTCCGGGTAAAATTACGAACCCAACTAAAAGTCCAGGTAAAAAATACGAACCCAACTAAAAAGTCCGCGTAAAATTACGAACCCAACTAAAAGTCCGGGTAAAAAATTCGAACCCAACTAAAAAGTCCGGGTAAAATTACGAACCCAACTAAAACTCCGGGTAAAAATACGAACCCAACTAAAACTCCGGGTAAAAAATACGAACCCAACTAAAACTCCGGGTAAAAATACGAACCGAACTAAAACACCGAGTAAAAATACGAACCCAACTAAAACTCCGGGTAAAAAATACGAAACCAACTAAAACTCCGGCTAAAAAATACGAACCCAACTAAAACTCAGGGCAAAAATACTAACCCAACTAAAAAGTCCGGGTAAAAAATACGAACCCAACTAAAACTCCGGGTAAAAATACGAACCCAACTAAAACTCCGGGTAAAAATACGAACCCAACTAAAACTCCGGGTAAAAAATACGAACCCAACTAAAACTCCGGGTAAAAAATACGAACCCAACTAAAAAGTCCGGTAAAAAATATGAACCCAACTAAAACTCCGGGTAAAATTACCAACACAACTAAAAACTCCGTGTAAAATTACGAACCCAACTAAAACTCCGGGTAAAAAATACGAACCCAACTAAAAACTCCGGGTAAAATTACGAACCCAACTAAAAAGTCCGGGTAAAATTACGAACCCAACTAAAACTCCTGGTAAAATTACGAACTCAACTAAAACTCCGGGTAAAATTACGAACCCAACTAAAACTCCGGGTAAAATTACGAACCCAACTAGAAGTCCGGGTAAAAAATACGAACCCAACTAAAAAGTCCGGGTAAAATTACGAACCCAAGTAAAACTCCGGGTAAAATTACGAACCCAAGTAAAACTCCGGGTAAAATTACGAACCCAAATAAAACTCCCGGTAAAATTACGAACCCAACTAAAAGTCCGGGTAAAAATACGAACCCAACTAAAAAGTCCGGGTAACTCAAGACTCCGGGTAAAATTACGAACCCAACTAAAACTCCGGGTAAAATTACGAACCCAACTAAAAAGTCCGGGTAAAATTACGAACCCAACTAAAACTACGGGTAAAATTACGAACTCAACTAAAACTCCGGGTAAAATTACGAACCCAACTAAAACTCCGGGTAAAAATACGAACCCAACTAAAACTCCGGGTAAAAATACGAACCCAACTAAAACTCCGGGTAAAAAATACGAAACCAACTAAAACTCCGGGTAAAAAATACGAACCCAACTAAAAAGTCCGGGTAAAATTACGAACCCAAGTGAAACTCCGGGTAAAATTACGAACCCAACTAAAACTCCGGGTAAAATTACGAACCCAACTAAAAGTCCGAGTAAAAAATACGAACCCAACTAAAACTCCGGGCAAAAATACTAACCCAACTAAAAAGTCCGGGTAAAAAATACGAACCCAACTAAAACTCCGGGTAAAAATACGAACCCAACTAAAACTCCGGGTAAAAATACGAACCCAACTAAAACTCCGGGTAAAAAATTCGAACCCAACTAAAACTCCGGGTAAAATTACGAACCCAACTAAAAGTCCGGGTAAAAAATACGAACCCAACTAAAAAGTCCGGGTAAAATTACGAACCCAACTAAAACTCCGGGTAAAATTACGAACCCAACTAAAACTCCGGGTAAAAAATACGAACCCAACTAAAAAGTCCGGGTAAAATTACGAACCCAACTAAAAAGTCCGGGTAAAATTACGAACCCAACTAAAACTCCGGGTAAAATTACGAACTCAACTAAAACTCCGGGTAAAATTACGAACCCAACTAAAACTCCGGGTAAAGTTACGAACCCAACTAAAAGTCCGGGTAAAAAATACGAACCCAACTAAAAAGTCCGGGTAAAATTACGAACCCAACTAAAACTCCGGGTAAAATTACGAACCCAACTAAAACTCCGGGTAAAATTACGAACGCAAGTAAAACTCCGGGTAAAATTACGAACCCAAGTAAAACTCCTAGTAAAATTACGAACCCAACTAAAACTCCGGGTAAAATTACGAACCCAATTAAAACTCCGGGTAAAATTACGAACCCAACTAAAAGTCCGGGTAAAAATACGAACCCAACTATTAACTCAAGACTCCGGGTAAAATTACGAACCCAACTAAAACTCCGGGTAAAATTACGAACCCAACTAAAACTCCGGGTAAAATTACGAACCCAACTAAAAGTCCAGGTAAAAAATACGAACCCAACTAAAAAGTCCGCGTAAAATTACGAACCCAACTAAAAGTCCGGGTAAAAAATTCGAACCCAACTAAAAAGTCCGGGTAAAATTACGAACCCAACTAAAACTCCGGGTAAAAATACGAACCCAACTAAAACTCCGGGTAAAAAATACGAACCCAACTAAAACTCCGGGTAAAAATACGAACCCAACTAAAACTCCGAGTAAAAATACGAACCCAACTAAAACTCCGGGTAAAAAATACGAACCCAACTAAAACTCCGGCTAAAAAATACGAACCCAACTAAAACTCAGGGCAAAAATACTAACCCAACTAAAAAGTCCGGGTAAAAAATACGAACCCAACTAAAACTCCGGGTAAAAATACGAACCCAACTAAAACTCCGGGTAAAAATACGAACCCAACTAAAACTCCGGGTAAAAAATACGAACCCAACTAAAACTCCGGGTAAAAAATACGAACCCAACTAAAAAGTCCGGTAAAAAATATGAACCCAACTAAAACTCCGGGTAAAATTACCAACACAACTAAAAACTCCGTGTAAAATTACGAACCCAACTAAAACTCCGGGTAAAAAATACGAACCCAACTAAAAACTCCGGGTAAAATTACGAACCCAACTAAAAAGTCCGGGTAAAATTACGAACCCAACTAAAACTCCTGGTAAAATTACGAACTCAACTAAAACTCCGGGTAAAATTACGAACCCAACTAAAACTCCGGGTAAAATTACGAACCCAACTAGAAGTCCGGGTAAAAAATACGAACCCAACTAAAAAGTCCGGGTAAAATTACGAACCCAAGTAAAACTCCGGGTAAAATTACGAACCCAAGTAAAACTCCGGGTAAAATTACGAACCCAACTAAAACTCCGGGTAAAATTACGAACCCAACTAAAAGTCCGGGTAAAAATACGAACCCAACTAAAAAGTCCGGGTAACTCAAGACTCCGGGTAAAATTACGAACCCAACTAAAACCCCGGGTAAAATTACGAACCCAACTAAAACTCCGGGTAAAATTACGAACCCAACTAAAAGTCCGGGTACAAAATACGAACCCAACTAAAAGGTCCGGGTAAAATTACGAACCCAACTAAAACTCCGGGTAAAATTATGAACCCAACTAAAAGTCCGGGTAAAAAATTCGAACCCAACTAAAAAGTCCGGGTAAAATTACGAACCCAACTAAAACTCCGGGTAAAATTACGAACCCAACTAAAAAGTCCGGGTAAAATTACGAACCCAACTAAAAAGTCCGGGTAAAATTACGAACCCAACTAAAACTCCTGGTAAAATTACGAACTCAACTAAAACTAGGGTAAAATTACGAACCCAACTAAAACTCCGGGTAAAATTACGAACCCAACTAAAAGTCCGGGTAAAAAATACGAACCCAACTAATAAGTCCGGGTAAAATTACGAACCCAACTAAAACTCCGGGTAAAATTACGAACCCAACTAAAACTCCGGGTAAAATTACGAACCCAAGTAAAACTCCGGGTAAAATTACGAACCCAACTAAAACTCCGGGTAAAAATACGAACCCAACTAAAACTCCGGGTAAAAAATACGAACCCAACTAAAACTCCGGGTAAAAATACGAACCCAACTAAAACTCCGGGTAAAAATACGAACCCAACTAAAACTCCGGGTAAAAAATACGAACCCAACTAAAACGCCGGCTAAAAAATACGATCCCAACTAAAACTCCGGGCAAAAATACTAACCCAACTAAAAAGTCCGGGTAAAAAATACGAACCCAACTAAAACTCCGGGTAAAAATACGAACCCAAATAAAACTCCGGGTAAAAATACGAACCCAACTAAAACTCCGGGTAAAAAATACGAACCCAACTAAAACTCCGGGTAAAAAATACGAACCCAACTAAAAAGTCCGGTAAAAAATATGAACCCAACTAAAACTCCGGGTAAAATTACCAACACAACTAAAAAGTCCGGGTAAAATTACGAACCCAACTAAAACTCCGGGTAAAATTACGAACCCAACTAAAACTCCGGGTAAAAAATACGAACCCAACTAAAAAGTCCGGGTAAAATTACGAACCCAACTAAAAAGTCCGGGTAAAATTACGAACCCAACTAAAACTCCGGGTAAAATTACGAACTCAACTAAAACTCCGGGTAAAATTACGAACCCAACTAAAACTCCGGGTAAAAATACGAACCCAACTAAAACTCCGGGTAAAAATACGAACCCAACTAAAACTCCGGGTAAAAAATACGAAACCAACTAAAACTCCGGGTAAAAAATACGAACCCAACTAAAAAGTCCGGTAAAAAATATGAACCCAACTAAAACTCCGGGTAAAATTACCAACACAACTAAAACTCCGGGTAAAAATACGAACCCAACTAAAACTCCGGGTAAAAAATACGAACCCAACTAAAACTCCGGGTAAAAAATACGAACCCAACTAAAACTCCGGGTAAAATTACGAACCCAACTAAAAGTCCGGGTAAAAAATACGAACCCAACTAAAAAGTCCGGGTAAAATTACGAACCCAACTAAAAAGTCCGGGTAAAATTACGAACCCAACTAAAACTCCGGGTAAAATTACGAACTCAACTAAAACTCCGGGTAAAATTACGAACCCAACTAAAACTCCGGGTAAAAAATACGAACCCAACTAAAAAGTCCGGGTAAAATTACGAACCCAACTAAAAAGTCCGGGTAAAATTACGAACCCAACTAAAACTCCGGGTAAAATTACGAACTCAACTAAAACTCCGGGTAAAATTACGAACCCAACTAAAACTCCGGGTAAAAATACGAACCCAACTAAAACTCCGGGTAAAAATACGAACCCAACTAAAACTCCGGGTAAAAAATACGAAACCAACTAAAACTCCGGGTAAAAAATACGAACCCAACTAAAAAGTCCGGTAAAGAATATGAACCCAACTAAAACTCCGGGTAAAATTACCAACACAACTAAAACTCCGGGTAAAAATACGAACCCAACTAAAACTCCGGGTAAAAAATACGAACCCAACTAAAACTCCGGGTAAAAAATACGAACCCAACTAAAACTCCGGGTAAAATTACGAACCCAACTAAAAGTCCGGGTAAAAATTACGAACCCAACTAAAAGTCCGGGTAAAAATACGAACTCAACTATTAACTCAAGACTCCGGGTAAAATTACGAACCCAACTAAAACTCCGGGTAAAATTACGAACCCAACTAAAACTCCGGGTAAAATTACGAACCCAACTAAAAGTCCAGGTAAAAAATACGAACCCAACTAAAAAGTCCGCGTAAAATTACGAACCCAACTAAAAGTCCGGGTAAAAAATTCGAACCCAACTAAAAAGTCCGGGTAAAATTACGAACCCAACTAAAACTCCGGGTAAAAATACGAACCCAACTAAAACTCCGGGTAAAAAATACGAACCCAACTAAAACTCCGGGTAAAAATACGAACCCAACTAAAACTCCGGGTAAAAAATACGAACCCAACTAAAACTCCGGCTAAAAAATACGAACCCAACTAAAACTCAGGGCAAAAATACTAACCCAACTAAAAAGTCCGGGTAAAAAATACGAACCCAACTAAAACTCCGGGTAAAAATACGAACCCAACTAAAACTCCGGGTAAAAATACGAACCCAACTAAAACTCCGGGTAAAAAATACGAACCCAACTAAAACTCCGGGTAAAAAATACGAACCCAACTAAAAAGTCCGGTAAAAAATATGAACCCAACTAAAACTCCGGGTAAAATTACCAACACAACTAAAAACTCCGTGTAAAATTACGAACCCAACTAAAACTCCGGGTAAAAAATACGAACCCAACTAAAAACTCCGGGTAAAATTACGAACCCAACTAAAAAGTCCGGGTAAAATTACGAACCCAACTAAAACTCCTGGTAAAATTACGAACTCAACTAAAACTCCGGGTAAAATTACGAACCCAACTAAAACTCCGGGTAAAATTACGAACCCAACTAGAAGTCCGGGTAAAAAATACGAACCCAACTAAAAAGTCCGGGTAAAATTACGAACCCAAGTAAAACTCCGGGTAAAATTACGAACCCAAGTAAAACTCCGGGTAAAATTACGAACCCAACTAAAACTCCGGGTAAAATTACGAACCCAACTAAAAGTCCGGGTAAAAATACGAACCCAACTAAAAAGTCCGGATAACTCAAGACTCCGGGTAAAATTACGAACCCAACTAAAACTCCGGGTAAAATTACGAACCCAACTAAAACTCCGGGTAAAATTACGAACCCAACTAAAAGTCCGGGTACAAAATACGAACCCAACTAAAAGGTCCGGGTAAAATTACGAACCCAACTAAAACTCCGGGTAAAATTATGAACCCAACTAAAAGTCCGGGTAAAAAATTCGAACCCAGCTAAAAAGTCCGGTTAAAATTACGAACCCAACTAAAACTCCGGGTAAAATTACGAACCCAACTAAAAAGTCCGGGTAAAATTACGAACCCAACTAAAAAGTCCGGGTAAAATTACGAACCCAACTAAAACTCCGGGTAAAATTACGAACTCAACTAAAACTAGGGTAAAATTACGAACCCAACTAAAACTCCGGGTAAAATTACGAACCCAACTAAAAGTCCGGGTAAAAAATACGAACCCAACTAATAAGTCCGGGTAAAATTACGAACCCAACTAAAACTCCGGGTAAAATTACGAACCCAACTAAAACTCCGGGTAAAATTACGAACCCAAGTAAAACTCCGGGTAAAATTACGAACCCAACTAAAACTCCGGGTAAAAATACGAACCCAACTAAAACTCCGGGTAAAAAATACGAACCCAACTAAAACTCCGGGTAAAAATACGAACCCAACTAAAACTCCGGGTAAAAATACGAACCCAACTAAAACTCCGGGTAAAAAATACGAACCCAACTAAAACGCCGGCTAAAAAATACGATCCCAACTAAAACTCCGGGCAAAAATACTAACCCAACTAAAAAGTCCGGGTAAAAAATACGAACCCAACTAAAACTCCGGGTAAAAATACGAACCCAAATAAAACTCCGGGTAAAAATACGAACCCAACTAAAACTCCGGGTAAAAAATACGAACCCAACTAAAACTCCGGGTAAAAAATACGAACCCAACTAAAAAGTCCGGTAAAAAATATGAACCCAACTAAAACTCCGGGTAAAATTACCAACACAACTAAAAAGTCCGGGTAAAATTACGAACCCAACTAAAACTCCGGGTAAAATTACGAACCCAACTAAAACTCCGGGTAAAAAATACGAACCCAACTAAAAAGTCCGGGTAAAATTACGAACCCAACTAAAAAGTCCGGGTAAAATTACGAACCCAACTAAAACTCCGGGTAAAATTACGAACTCAACTAAAACTCCGGGTAAAATTACGAACCCAACTAAAACTCCGGGTAAAAATACGAACCCAACTAAAACTCCGGGTAAAAATACGAACCCAACTAAAACTCCGGGTAAAAAATACGAAACCAACTAAAACTCCGGGTAAAAAATACGAACCCAACTAAAAAGTCCGGTAAAAAATATGAACCCAACTAAAACTCCGGGTAAAATTACCAACACAACTAAAACTCCGGGTAAAAATACGAACCCAACTAAAACTCCGGGTAAAAAATACGAACCCAACTAAAACTCCGGGTAAAAAATACGAACCCAACTAAAACTCCGGGTAAAATTACGAACCCAACTAAAAGTCCGGGTAAAAAATACGAGCCCAACTAAAAAGTCCGGGTAAAATTACGAACCCAACTAAAACTCCGGGTAAAATTACGAACCCAACTAAAACTCCGGGTAAAATTACGAACCCAAGTAAAACTCCGGGTAAAATTACGAACCCAAGTAAAACTCCGGGTAAAATTAGGAACCCAACTAAAACTCCGGGTAAAATTACGAACCCAACTAAAACTCCGGGTAAAATTACGAACCCAACTAAAAGTCCGGGTAAAAATACGAACCCAACTAAAAAGTCCGGGTAACTCAAGACTCCGGGTAAAATTACGAACCCAACTAAAACTCCGGGTAAAATTACGAACCCAACTAAAACTCCGGGTAAAATTACGAACCCAACTAAAAGTGCGGGTACAAAATACGAACCCAACTAAAAGGTCCGGGTAAAATTACGAACCCAACTAAAACTCCGGGTAAAATTATGAACCCAACTAAAAGTTCGGGTAAAAAATTCGAACCCAATTAAAAAGTCCGGGTAAAATTACGAACCCAACTAAAACTCCGGGTAAGATTACGAACCCAACTAAAAGGTCCGGGTAAAATTACGAACCCAACTAAAAAGTCCGGGTAAAATTACGAACCCAACTAAAAAGTCCGGGTAAAATTACGAACCCAACTAAAACTCCGGGTAAAATTACGAACTCAACTAAAACTCCGGGTAAAATTACGAACCCAACTAAAACTCCGGGTAAAATTACGAACCCAACTAAAAGTCCGGGTAAAAAATACGAACCCAACTAAAAAGTCCGGGTAAAATTACGAACCCAACTTAAACTCCGGGTAAAATTACGAACCCAACTAAAACTCCGGGTAAAATTACGAACCCAAGTGAAACTCCGGTTAAAATTACGAACCCAAGTAAAACTCCGGGTAAAATTACGAACCCAACTAAAACTCCGGGTAAAATTACGAACCCAACTAAAACTCCGGGTAAAATTACGAACCCAACTAAAAGTCCGGGTAAAAAATACGAACCCAACTAAAAAGTCCGGGTAAAATTACGAACCCAAGTAAAACTCCGGGTAAAATTACGAACCCAACTAAAACTCCGGGTAAAATTACGAACCCAACTAAAAAGTCCGGGTAAAATTACGAACCCAAATAAAAAGTCCGGGTAAAATTACTAACCCAACTAAAACTCCGGGTAAAATTACGAACTCAACTAAAACTCCGGGTAAAATTACGAACCCAACTAAAACTCTGGGTAAAATTACGAACCCAACTAAAAGTCCGGGTGAAAAATACGAACCCAACTAAAAAGTCCGGGTAAAATTACGAACCCAACTAAAACTCCGGGTAAAATTATGAACCCAACTAAAACTCCGGGTAAAATTACGAACCTAACTAAAACTCCGGGTAAAATTACGAACCAAACTAAAACTCCGGGTAAAATTACGAACCCAACTAAAAAGTGCGGGTAAAATTACGAACCCAACTAAAACTCCGGGTAAAAAATACGAACCAAACAAAAAAGTCCGGGTAACATTTAGAACCCAACTAAAACTTCGGGTAAAAAAATACGAACCCAACTAAAACTCCGGGCAAAAATACTAACCCAACTAAGAAGTCCGGGTAAAAAATACAAACCCAACTAAAACTCCGGGTAAAAATACGAACCCAACTAAAGCTCCGGGTAAAAATACGAACCCAACTAAAACTCCGGGTAAAATTACGAACCCAACTAAAACTCCGGGTAAAATTACGAACCCAACTAAAACTCCGGGTAAAATTACGAACCCAAGTAAAACTCCGGGTAAAATTACGAACCCAAGTAAAACTCCGGGTAAAATTACGAACCCAACTAAAACTCCGGGTAAAATTACGAACCCAACTAAAACTCCGGGTAAAATTACGAACCCAACTAAAAGTCCGGGCAAAAAATACGAACCCAACTAAAAAGTCCGGGTAAAATTACGAACCCAAGTAAAACTCCGGGTAAAATTACGAACCCAACTAAAACTCCGGGTAAAATTACGAACCCAACTAAAAAGTCCGGGTAAAATTACGAACCCAAATAAAAAGTCCGGGTAAAATTACTAACCCAACTAAAACTCCGGGTAAAATTACGAATTTAACTAAAACTCCGGGTAAAATTACGAACCCAACTAAAACTCCGGGTAAAATTACGAACCCAACTAAAGGTCCGGGTAAAAAATACGAACCCAACTAAAAAGTCCGGGTAAAATTACGAACCCAACTAAAACTCCGGGTAAAATTACGAACCCAACTAAAACTCCGGGTAAAATTACGAACCTAACTAAAACTCCGGGTAAAATTACGAACCCAACTAAAACTCCGGGTAAAATTACGAACCCAACTAAAAAGTGCGGGTAAAATTACGAACCCAACTAAAACTCCGGGTAAAAAATACGAACCAAACAAAAAAGTCCGGGTAACATTTAGAACCCAACTAAAACTCCGGGTAAAAAAATACGAACCCAACTAAAACTCCGGGCAAAAATACTAACCCAACTAAAAAGTCCGGGTAAAAAATACGAACCCAACTAAAACTCCGGGTAAAAATACCAACCCAACTAAAGCTTCGGGTAAAAATACGAACCCAACTAAAACTCCGGGTAAAAAATACGAACCCAACTAAAACTCCGGGTAAAAATACGAACCCAACTAAAACTCCGGGTAAAAATACGAACCCAACTAAAACTCCGGGTAAAAAATACGAACCCAACTAAAACTCCGGGTAAAAAATACGAACCCAACTAAAACTCCGGGCAAAAATACTAACCCAACTAAAAACTCCGGGTAAAAAATACGAACCCAACTAAAGCTCCGGGTAAAAATACGAACCCAACTAAAAAGTCCGGGTAAAATTACGAACCCAACTAAAACTCCTGGTAAAATTACGAACTCAACTAAAACTCCGGGTAAAATTACGAACCCAACTAAAACTCCGGGTAAAATTACGAACCCAACTAGAAGTCCGGGTAAAAAATACGAACCCAACTAAAAAGTCCGGGTAAAATTACGAACCCAAGTAAAACTCCGGTAAAATTACGAACCCAAGTAAAACTCCGGGTAAAATTACGAACCCAACTAAAACTCCGGTAAAATTACGAACCCAACTAAAAGTCCGGGTAAAAATACGAACCCAACTAAAAAGTCCGGATAACTCAAGACTCCGGGTAAAATTACGAACCCAACTAAAACTCCGGGTAAAATTACGAACCCAACTAAAACTCCGGGTAAAATTACGAACCCAACTAAAAGTCCGGGTACAAAATACGAACCCAACTAAAAGGTCCGGGTAAAATTACGAACCCAACTAAAACTCCGGGTAAAATTATGAACCCAACTAAAAGTCCGGGTAAAAAATTCGAACCCAGCTAAAAAGTCCGGTTAAATTACGAACCCAACTAAAACTCCGGGTAAAATTACGAACCCCAACTAAAAAGTCCGGGTAAAATTACGAACCCAACTAAAAAGTCCGGGGTAAAATTACGAACCCAACTAAAACTCCGGGTAAAATTACGAACTCAACTAAAACTAGGGTAAAATTACGAACCCAACTAAAACTCCGGGTAAAATTACGAACCCAACTAAAAGTCCGGGTAAAAAATACGAACCCAACTAATAAGTCCGGGTAAAATTACGAACCCAACTAAAACTCCGGGTAAAATTACGAACCCAACTAAAACTCCGGGGTAAAATTACGAACCCAAGTAAAACTCCGGGTAAAATTACGAACCCAACTAAAACTCCGGGTAAAAATACGAACCCAACTAAAACTCCGGGTAAAAAATACGAACCCAACTAAAACTCCGGGTAAAAATACGAACCCAACTAAAACTCCGGGTAAAATACGAACCCAACTAAAACTCCGGGTAAAAAATACGAACCCAACTAAAACGCCGGCTAAAAAATACGATCCCAACTAAAACTCCGGGCAAAAATACTAACCCAACTAAAAAGTCCGGGTAAAAAATACGAACCCAACTAAAACTCCGGGTAAAAATACGAACCCAAATAAAACTCCGGGTAAAAATACGAACCCAACTAAAACTCCGGGTAAAAAATACGAACCCAACTAAAACTCCGGGTAAAAAATACGAACCCAACTAAAAAGTCCGGTAAAAAATATGAACCCAACTAAAACTCCGGGTAAAATTACCAACACAACTAAAAAGTCCGGGTAAAATTACGAACCCAACTAAAACTCCGGTAAAATTACGACCCAACTAAAACTCCGGGTAAAAAATACGAACCCAACTAAAAAGTCCGGGTAAAATTACGAACCCAACTAAAAAGTCCGGGTAAAATTACGAACCCAACTAAAACTCCGGGTAAAATTACGAACTCAACTAAAACTCCGGGTAAAATTACGAACCCAACTAAAACTCCGGGTAAAAATACGAACCCAACTAAAACTCCGGGTAAAAATACGAACCCAACTAAAACTCCGGGTAAAAAATACGAAACCAACTAAAACTCCGGGTAAAAAATACGAACCCAACTAAAAAGTCCGGTAAAAAATATGAACCCAACTAAAACTCCGGGTAAAATTACCAACACAACTAAAACTCCGGGTAAAAATACGAACCCAACTAAAACTCCGGGTAAAAAATACGAACCCAACTAAAACTCCGGGTAAAAAATACGAACCCAACTAAAACTCCGGGTAAAATTACGAACCCAACTAAAAGTCCGGGTAAAAAATACGAGCCCAACTAAAAAGTCCGGTAAAATTACGAACCCAACTAAAACTCCGGGTAAAATTACGAACCCAACTAAAACTCCGGGTAAAATTACGAACCCAAGTAAAACTCCGGTAAAATTACGAACCCAAGTAAAACTCCGGGTAAAATTAGGAACCCAACTAAAACTCCGGGTAAAATTACGAACCCAACTAAACTCCGGGTAAAATTACGAACCCAACTAAAAGTCCGGGTAAAAATACGAACCCAACTAAAAGTCCGGGTAACTCAAGACTCCGGTAAAATTACGAACCCAACTAAAACTCCGGGTAAAATTACGAACCCAACTAAAACTCCGGGTAAAATTACGAACCCAACTAAAAGTGCGGGTACAAAATACGAACCCAACTAAAAGGTCCGGGTAAAATTACGAACCCAACTAAAACTCCGGGTAAAATTATGAACCCAACTAAAAGTTCGGGTAAAAAATTCGAACCCAATTAAAAAGTCCGGGTAAAATTACGAACCCAACTAAAACTCCGGGTAAGATTACGAACCCAACTAAAAGGTCCGGGTAAAATTACGAACCCAACTAAAAAGTCCGGGTAAAATTACGAACCCAACTAAAAAGTCCGGGTAAAATTACGAACCCAACTAAAACTCCGGGTAAAATTACGAACTCAACTAAAACTCCGGGTAAAATTACGAACCCAACTAAAACTCCGGGTAAAATTACGAACCCAACTAAAAGTCCGGGTAAAAAATACGAACCCAACTAAAAAGTCCGGGTAAAATTACGAACCCAACTTAAACTCCGGGTAAAATTACGAACCCAACTAAAACTCCGGGTAAAATTACGAACCCAAGTGAAACTCCGGTTAAAATTACGAACCCAAGTAAAACTCCGGGTAAAATTACGAACCCAACTAAAACTCCGGGTAAAATTACGAACCCAACTAAAACTCCGGGTAAAATTACGAACCCAACTAAAAGTCCGGGTAAAAAATACGAACCCAACTAAAAAGTCCGGGTAAAATTACGAACCCAAGTAAAACTCCGGGTAAAATTACGAACCCAACTAAAACTCCGGGTAAAATTACGAACCCAACTAAAAAGTCCGGGTAAAATTACGAACCCAAATAAAAAGTCCGGGTAAAATTACTAACCCAACTAAAACTCCGGGTAAAATTACGAACTCAACTAAAACTCCGGGTAAAATTACGAACCCAACTAAAACTCTGGGTAAAATTACGAACCCAACTAAAAGTCCGGGTGAAAAATACGAACCCAACTAAAAAGTCCGGGTAAAATTACGAACCCAACTAAAACTCCGGGTAAAATTATGAACCCAACTAAAACTCCGGGTAAAATTACGAACCTAACTAAAACTCCGGGTAAAATTACGAACCAAACTAAAACTCCGGGTAAAATTACGAACCCAACTAAAAAGTGCGGGTAAAATTACGAACCCAACTAAAACTCCGGGTAAAAAATACGAACCAAACAAAAAAGTCCGGGTAACATTTAGAACCCAACTAAAACTTCGGGTAAAAAAATACGAACCCAACTAAAACTCCGGGCAAAAATACTAACCCAACTAAGAAGTCCGGGTAAAAAATACAAACCCAACTAAAACTCCGGGTAAAAATACGAACCCAACTAAAGCTCCGGGTAAAAATACGAACCCAACTAAAACTCCGGGTAAAATTACGAACCCAACTAAAACTCCGGGTAAAATTACGAACCCAACTAAAACTCCGGGTAAAATTACGAACCCAAGTAAAACTCCGGGTAAAATTACGAACCCAAGTAAAACTCCGGGTAAAATTACGAACCCAACTAAAACTCCGGGTAAAATTACGAACCCAACTAAAACTCCGGGTAAAATTACGAACCCAACTAAAAGTCCGGGCAAAAAATACGAACCCAACTAAAAAGTCCGGGTAAAATTACGAACCCAAGTAAAACTCCGGGTAAAATTACGAACCCAACTAAAACTCCGGGTAAAATTACGAACCCAACTAAAAAGTCCGGGTAAAATTACGAACCCAAATAAAAAGTCCGGGTAAAATTACTAACCCAACTAAAACTCCGGGTAAAATTACGAATTTAACTAAAACTCCGGGTAAAATTACGAACCCAACTAAAACTCCGGGTAAAATTACGAACCCAACTAAAGGTCCGGGTAAAAAATACGAACCCAACTAAAAAGTCCGGGTAAAATTACGAACCCAACTAAAACTCCGGGTAAAATTACGAACCCAACTAAAACTCCGGGTAAAATTACGAACCTAACTAAAACTCCGGGTAAAATTACGAACCCAACTAAAACTCCGGGTAAAATTACGAACCCAACTAAAAAGTGCGGGTAAAATTACGAACCCAACTAAAACTCCGGGTAAAAAATACGAACCAAACAAAAAAGTCCGGGTAACATTTAGAACCCAACTAAAACTCCGGGTAAAAAAATACGAACCCAACTAAAACTCCGGGCAAAAATACTAACCCAACTAAAAAGTCCGGGTAAAAAATACGAACCCAACTAAAACTCCGGGTAAAAATACCAACCCAACTAAAGCTTCGGGTAAAAATACGAACCCAACTAAAACTCCGGGTAAAAAATACGAACCCAACTAAAACTCCGGGTAAAAATACGAACCCAACTAAAACTCCGGGTAAAAATACGAACCCAACTAAAACTCCGGGTAAAAAATACGAACCCAACTAAAACTCCGGGTAAAAAATACGAACCCAACTAAAACTCCGGGCAAAAATACTAACCCAACTAAAAACTCCGGGTAAAAAATACGAACCCAACTAAAGCTCCGGGTAAAAATACGAACCCAACTAAAACTCCGGGTAAAAATACGAACCCAACTAAAACTCCGGATACAAAATACGAACCCAACTAAAACTCCGGGTAAAAAATACGAACCCAACTAAAAAGTCCGGTAAAAAATATGAACCCAACTAAAACTCCGGGTAAAATTACCAACACAACTAAAACTCCGGGTAAAAATACGAACCCAACTAAAACTCCGGGTAAAAAATACGAACCCAACTAAAACTCCGGGTAAAAAATACGAACCCAACTAAAACTCCGGGTAAAATTACCAACACAACTAAAACTCCGGGTAAAAATACGAACCCAACTAAAACTCCGGGTAAAAAATACGAACCCAACTAAAACTCCTGGTAAAAAATACGAACCCAACTAAAACTCCGGGTAAAATTACGAACCCAACTAAAAGTCCGGGTAAAAAATACGAACCCAACTAAAAAGTCCGGGTAAAATTACGAACCCAACTAAAAAGCCCGGGTAAAATTACGAACCCAACTAAAACTCCGGGTAAAATTACGAACTCAACTAAAACTCCGGGTAAAATTACGAACCCAACTAAAACTCCGGGTAAAAAATACGAACCCAACTAAAAAGTCCGGGTAAAATTACGAACCCAACTAAAAAGTCCGGGTAAAATTACGAACCCAACTAAAACTCCGGGTAAAATTACGAACTCAACTAAAACTCCGGGTAAAATTACGAACCCAACTAAAACTCCGGGTAAAAATACGAACCCAACTAAAACTCCGGGTAAAAATACGAACCCAACTAAAACTCCGGGAAAAAATACGAAACCAACTAAAAAGTCCGGTAAAAAATATGAACCCAACTAAAACTCCGGGTAAAATTACCAACACAACTAGAAGTCCGGGTAAAAATACGAACCCAACTAAAACTCCGGGTAAAAAATACGAACCCAACTAAAACTCCGGGTAAAAAATACGAACCCAACTAAAACTCCGGGTAAAATTACGAACCCAACTAAAAGTCCGGGTAAAAAATACGAACCCAACTAAAAAGTCCGGGTAAAATTACGAACCCAACTAAAAAGTCCGGGTAAAATTACGAACCCAACTAAAACTCCGGGTAAAATTACGAACTCAACTAAAACTCCGGGTAAAATTACGAACCCAACTAAAACTCCGGGTAAAATTACGAACCCAACTAAAAGTCCGGGTAAAAAATACGAGCCCAACTAAAAAGTCCGGGTAAAATTACGAACCCAACTAAAACTCCGGGTAAAATTACGAACCCAACTAAAACTCCGGGTAAAATTACGAACCCAAGTAAAACTCCGGGTAAAATTACGAACCCAAGTAAAACTCCGGGTAAAATTAGGAAAGTAGTGGTAGCAAGCCGATTCGAGAACCTCCTCCGTGACCTTGACCACACCTCCGCCCAAGGTCAAGGTCACGGAGGATGTTCCCGAATTGGCTTGATGGTGAAAATGAGGAGGACTCCTCATTTTAATTTTAGATGACCTTATCTAATCAGGAGGAGGAGGAGATCGAATTGGAGGAGGTGAATGACTGGTCCAGGTTAATCCCAAGGTCAAGGTCACGGAGGATGTTCCCGAATTGGCTTGATGGTGAAAATTAGGAGGACTCCTCATTTTAATTTTAGATGACCTTATCTAATCAGGAGGAGATCGAATTGGAGGAGGTGAATGACTGGTCCAGGTTAATGAGGAGGTTTTATGACTTGGTAACAATTGATGGTGGGATTTGTGTATAAAAGGTGGTGTGGGAAATATTTTTCATACAGTGTAAAAGCGGCAGAGAAACAGTGAAATAGTGACACATTGAAGAAGTGAGGTTTGTAACTTTGAAGAAATGTAATATCAATTGAAATCATTATTTTAGTGTCAACAACACCAACACAAAATGTAGGACCGGGTGGTGGAGTATGTGATGCTCCAAAGAAGATAAGGAGAAAACGTGCTCCGCAGGTACAATCTACGAAGTTATTACCATTGTTTAATGGCGAGTGCACAACACTAAACCCAGTAGATCTTAGCATGGCTGCAGCACAATTATCGCAACCCGTTAATGGTGTGAATGTGCTACCAACACCTTCTACTGATGGATCTGTGGTGCAAAACATGATGCAAGAAGTGACCGTATATGACTTTAATGATCAAAATCAAAGAATGCAAAAACCATTAATATGTCAACATGTATACTCTTTGAACAAGAGTAATAGCAAATTTTTAGCGGTAGGCTTGAAAATGGAATCTGGTTTAGATCCAGCAGTGCGTATATTTGGGAAGGCAACACAAAACGTAACATTTACCGTGGATCAGTGGAACGAATTTGTGAAACAGGAACATGCAATCACCCAACAATTAATGAACATGCAAACCCAGGAAGTGTGTCCGGCAATGCAAAATATGGGTTTTAGAATGAAATGTGAATGGTTTGAAAACTATACGAAAGTGTTGAAAATTTGTCGCGGTGAAGAATGGTTGTATTTATCATATGAAGGACTTAAGGAAATGTGGCAATATAAGGAAATAATTCATACTCGTTTAACATACTTAAAAGGTCTGAACATGGGCAGTTATTATAATCAGATTTTGGGGAGAGCCGCTTGTATGGAAGGTGATATACTGACCAATGTATTGACAGCAATGAATGGTGAAATCTCCGAACAGTTTTGCACTATGAAAGAATTTATCACCCTGGGATTAGACAAGATAAAACTGGATTGTGAAATACGTCAAATGTTCCTAAATTAAAAGTTCATATTACAATAGTAAGGATTATAAAATAGGTAATGTAATGTAATGTAATGTAGTGTTAATGAATGTATTAATAAAGTAGTTGTAATAAATCTTTGCGTTAACGTAAAATGTGTGTTATTTAAAAACGTAACAGAATGTGGGAAGCATGTCGACTGAAAAAATGTGGGGGTAAAATTTATCATTTATATAGCTACGATTGTGGAGAACGTGACAGTCTACGTAAACCTTTCGTGCGATATTTGTAGTATTAAATGATGATTTCGGTAGCAAAACCGACTAGTCATCGCCGGAAAGCAAAAAGAGTAGGTCGAGGATTGATCAATAAGTTAATAAATAAGCTTCCATTCGAACTGCACATACCCGGATATAATTTTTGCGGACCAGGAACGAAACTTCAACAAAGATTAGCGAAAGGCCACACCGGTGTGAATAGGTTAGACGAAGCTTGCAAGGAACACGATATTTCGTATTCCCGAAGTGACGATTTAAGCCATAGACACAAAGCCGACCATCAATTGTATGAAAAAGCAGTTGAACGTATAAAAAGTGGAAACGCCGGATTTGGAGAAAAGTTAGCAGCTTCAACTATTGCCGCAATAATGAAAGGAAAAACAAAGTTGGGATTGGGAAATTCGAAAAGAAGGAAAGGGTTAAAAAAGATGAAAATTAGAGGAGGTGCGCTAAGTTTTACACAAGCTATGAAGGTAGCTAGGAAAGCTATATCCCGCGGTGGTAAGAACAGAAGTTTATTAGCAAATGTAAACATCGCATATTCAAAACTAAGGAAGAAAAAAATTACTCCCCCGAGAAGTAGGATAATTCCAATTCCAAAAACTGGAGGGTTTATCCCCTTAATACCATTATTCGCAGCTTTGGGAGCGTTAGGTTCATTAGGAGGTGGAGCTGCAGCAATAGCAAAAACTGTTAATCAAGCGAAAGCCGCTCGTGAACAGATGGAGGAAGCTAAGAGGCATAATCGCGCATTAGAAGCACAAAAAATGACGGGAAGTGGTTATTATTTGAAACCGTACAAAGCCGGATGCGGACTGTATTTACCATCACATTCAAAAAACTGATTAAATCCCTTCCTCGTCAACCGCTAACCAACGTTCAGTTACTGAAGCATGTTAAGGATCTGAAAATACCGAATTTTAGAGGTGTTTTTATGAAGGATAAGTTACCGAAACGCATTCGCCATGCCGAAAGCGGAATCATTAATCTGGATGATGATGATGGTAAAGGAACGCATTGGACGAGTTACGTGAAGGAAGGTGATCATATCTCATATTTCGATAGCTTCGGCGATCTGCAACCTCCCATAGAAGTGCAAAGTTATCTATTGTCCGGTGGTGGGAGAGCAATTGATTATAACTACAATCGGTATCAGAAAAGTAATTCCTATAATTGTGGTCATTTATGTTTAAAGTTTTTGATAAGTAGATATGCATAGTTATTAATGTTATAGTAGATGTGTGGTTGGTGAATTGCAAACATGGTGGCACATTCTTATACGTTCACTCTAACCGGTCCAAGTTCCGAATTAGGTTGTAATGTGTATCCTCCAATAAATTTGAAGGGAGATGTAGATTATGAGTTAGCATTGTTAAATTTTGACGCGTATAATTCAATTGCTAACGTGACGGAAGATAATAATGGATTGCAGTATGGCGATAAGAAAGAGAACATTGAAATTCCTACCGGAGCATATGATGTAGATGATCTCGCAGAGCAAATCACAAGTGAACTGAATAATAAATCAGTAAAGATACGTATTCGTGGAAATCCAAATACTCAAAAAGTTATCATTAAATGTTCTGAAGATATCCATTTTGACGAAGATCGATCGATCGGTAAATTGTTAGGATTTACAAGGAGGAAACTTGTAAAGAATGTGAATCATATTAGTGAAAATAGAGTAAATATTAACCCTGTAAATGCACTACAGATCTATTGTAATTTGGTAAGCGGCTCTTACAACAACGGACGACCAGTTCACGTGCTACACCATTTTTTCCCAAACGTTCCAGCAGGATTTAAAATAATAGAAAGTCCACAACCACCGATTTATTTACCAGTACTTATCGAAGATATCACAAGTATAGTCGTGAAGGTTTTGGATCAGCACGGAAAGGTTGTAAAGTTTGGTGAAAAAGAAGAAATAACAATTCGTATACATCTACAGGAAGTGAAAGGGTGAAGTAATGATAGGTGTACGACGACAACGAAGGCGGAGAAATGGTACTAACATACTGCAAATAATAAATTCTAAGTTGGGAAATAAATATAAATGTAAAGCCCTAGCAAATACAAGAGACAGTAGTTGTGGAACTGTGAAGACAATAACAGTTGCGAATAAGAATTTTTTGCGGAAGTTAGGATATATAGTACGTTAAGTAATGGATATCTTAAGTGTTACGGATAAAAGTAGAAGTGACAATTCTATAATAAGTTATGAATATCATTCACATCAGCCATTTGGAACTCAAAGTTTTAATAACAGCGATGAAGTACGTATCACCATACCAGAAATTGATAATTTTACAGTGCCCGGCGAAAGTTATTTGTACGTAGAAGGACGAATGAATTTGTTAGACGAAGATGGAGTTGTAAAAACAGCAACGAAGAAAGCTGATGGGACCATTGAAGGAGTTCCCAAAGCAACAAAATTTATATGCAACCCCATCGCTTTTCTCTTCAGCGATATTCGATATAATATAAATGGAGTGCAAGTAGATTCTGTACGATATGTAGGTCTTTCATCTATAATGAAGGGATATTTTTCGTACACTCCAAATGATATGGTTAGGTTGAGAAATGCAGGCTGGAATATTGATGATGACCATACAAGTGACATTATGGATAGCATGGGAAATTTTAGCGTTTGTGTACCATTGAGGTCGTTATTAGGGTTTGCAGAAGATTATAGAAAGGTCATACTAAATGCTAGGCAGGAACTGGTATTAATTCGATGTAATGATGATACGGACGCCGTTGTCCAAACGGTCATACCAAGCGTGAATAAGGATGAGAAGGTGCACATAACAATAGAAAAAATTGTGTGGCGAGTTCCCCACGTCAATGTTGGTTTAAGAGAGCAAATACTATTTGATAAGATATCTACTAAAAATACCGACATTCAATTACCTTTTAGAAGTTGGGAAATGCATGAATATCCATCTCTTCCAGAAACTACGAAACATTCGTGGGCTGTCAAAACTGCTCCACAAACTGAGACTCCCAGATTTATCATTATAGGTTTCCAAACCAATCGAAAAGGACAAATGAAAAAGAATATGGCTAAATTTGATAATGTAGACTTAACAAATTTAACTGTATTTTTAAATGGAGAACGATTTCCATACGATAACTTAAACATCGATTATAAAAATAATCATTATGCAATATTATATGAAATGTATGCTCGTTTTCAAGAACGTTATTATGGTGGAGTAGATAGTGAACCTGCGTTTAAACCTGCACAGTTTAAAGAGAACATAGCGTTAGTAGGAATAGATTGCACACATCAAAAGGATGCTGTGCATAAGAGCGGCGTGGAAATAAGGATTGAATTTACAACACGCGAAAATGTACCGAAAGACACAGCAGCGTATTGTCTAATTCTGCACAATCGCGCATTCCAGTATTCTCCATTATTTAAGTATGTTAGACAACTGGTGTAAAGTGTAAACGTATGCTTATAACGAAACCGCAATGATGAAATTACTTAGTCAATAGCGGAAGTTGTTACCATGAAGTACGTAATCATCGACATTCAAGGTTTTCGGACGGGCGGTATGTTCGTACCGAAGGAACTAGCAGCAGTAAGTTACGACTGGAAGACGAGCCACTTCATATTCAAACCCCCCGCACCATTACAATTTCTATCTTCGAGGGATCAACGAACCACAAAATGGTTATCGGAATTTCATCATTGCATCAATTGGACCGTAGGATATATTTCACCAAGTAAAATAGGTAACATAATTGGTGAACTATCAAAGAAGTATGAAAAAATTTACGTGCGGGGTGAAGAGAAATCCAAGTACATACAGAAATTTGTTACAAATAAAAGCATGGTGAAAACGTTGGATAATTCAAATAGCCGCAGAATAGAAAGACAAGTTCCAATGTGTTCATTTCACGAAAAGGATGTTTGCATTTGCGCAATCAATAATGTGTATTCAATGAAAATAGATTGTGATGCCATAGTACATGACGAACAAGTGTTTTGTTAAACGAAAAAAATTTTTTTTAATAAATAATACGATAGTAAGATTGCGTTTCATTGACACTAACGATTCTCCCTCCTCTCCCCTCTACCGATACCCCAACCTCTTACATTTAATACGATTGGTAAAGTATTAAATGTTGAAGGCGAATTGAAGTAAGTCACTAAAGGTAGAAAGTGTTTCGCGTGAGGAACGTGCGACGATGTCAGTAATGAAATGGATTTTAAGTTATCTGCTCAAACTTGGAATTGTGAACTATGTGGTGAATAAAAGTGCGGAAGTATTGGAAATGTACGAAAGTCACGGATCTTTTATACCTCTATCGAAAGAAGATTTTAACTACATTCCATTACCATTTATAAGAAGTAGAGTTTATTGTTATGAATTGGTGCAAATATGGGAAAAGCTACCAAAGCGCTATCAGAAGAACGAAAGTTTGCGAAGAAAACTTCCGTATTATGATGAGAATTATCCAAATCACCATTGCGTTGGAATTGATACCCCCTATTGATAATGGGGTTAAAGAAGGAAGTAGTAAAAATATGAATATTGAATAATGTGATTATTATACTATTGTAATATTCCTCAATAAACTGAATTGTAAAGAAAGTCTTGTATTTGTAAAAATCCTTTACATGTTGTAGTGGTTTATGGGGGGTTCAATGTCATTATCATTGGTCTTCTTCAACCCCAGCCTCAGGTGTCTAACAAGCCCACTTCGGACAATCCGCATTGTTGAGGAAGGTTCTGAAATTGACCTTAAAGGTGAAGCTGCGTGCTGGCGGCCGGAGCACGGCCTTCGGCCGTGCTCCAAAGCGATTTTTTTTCGGGTTCAAGGTCACTCGAAAAATTTGACCTTCATTTTTTTCACCTTCAAGGTCACTCGAAGTCGGCCAAACCGGCCACTTTTGCATGCACGCAGCTTCACCTTTAAGGTCAATTTCAGAACCTTCCTCAACAATGCGGATTGTCCGAAGTGGGCTTGTTAGACACCTGAGGCTGGGGTTGAAGAAGACCAATGATAATGAGATTGAACCTCCCCCCTCTCCCAAACCACGTGACCCCCCCAACATATCCCAAACCACGTGACCCCCCACCACTCTGAAACCACGTGACCCCCCACCACTCTGAAACCACGTGACCCCCCACCACTCTGAAACCACGTGACCCCCCACCACTCTGAAACCACGTGACCCCCCACCACTCTGAAACCACGTGACCCCCCACCAGTCTCCCACCCACTTCCTTTCACCACTGAGTAGATATAAATTGAGGAGCATCAACAATACCTTCAGTACTTCCAGCACCTCCTCAACAAACAACAACAAGCAGCAACCAACGGTAAGTTCTACTACTACTATTATTATCAGCTTCTTAGATTTTTTTGCTTTTCCTTAGCCATGTCTTTTATTACTTCCCATCACATGCCGATGAGCAGCCAGGACATTGTTGACTTCTATTTGGCGGAGCCACGAAACGCACCTATGCCATTATCCGATGACACGTCTCCACCTCAACTGAAGCCGACCGAGCAGGTGATAGTTCCACAACAGCCGGAATTATCACAAAAACCCACGCCAATGAAAGTTGGTCGCAGTGAACTGATTAGACAGCTGAGGCTGTCACTGAAGAAGGTTGATGATGAGGTGGAGCTGGATGAACCAGTGATGCTTTCGTCAACTGCACGTCAGGCGAAAAAGGCGAAGCATCAGTACCGAAAGAAGACAGCTAATGTTCCTTCCGAAGGTGCGGTTGTTTCAGTTGCAGAGGGACTGCAGACGTATGAGGCGCCGACATTGGTTGCACCGGCTACACCGGTATCGGTTGTCGGATCGAGTCCGCCAATGGTTGTGAGCCCGCATGTTGAGGGTTCGTTGGAGGTTGGTTTGATCAAAACTCTAAGTGTCTTAGAGAACACACATTTGCAGCCTTCCTTCAACGTCCGACCCAGTACTTCAAGCGCCGTCGGAACTGGATCGGAAACCTCAACCATGATTAGACGGTGCACACCTCCCTCTACTGCGCTGCAGCACGCCTCTACACTCAACGCCGACGTATGGCATCGACCACATATGCAGCAATGCATAGCCGGTATGAAAGCGGCATTCCTGGGAAGGAATGAAGACTCATACCGGCATGTAGTGGCATTAATTGAGTCAAATGTACGCAGTTACAACTCGTTTCTGCTATATTTGAAACATTTAAAAGATGCGGAGGTCGCGGCTTCGTTCGACTGCTGTTTGTCAGATCTCGATGATCTCATAGACACAGTTGAACGGGACTATAATGTCGTACGTCGCGCGTTGCAGAATGTCCTGGAACTGCTAAACAAATAAATATAAATAAATGTTTTACATTCTTTTCTAATATTTTTTTTATAAAAGATTACCCTTACCCCCATATTATCATTCCACTTCCATCCTAAGAACGAAACCTTACAAATTTAGTGATATGAAGTTTTTTACACATAAACTCGCATTGCCAGTGCAAAATTTTGATGAAAATTGTGATTTGAGAACATTTCAACGACATAGTGACCTCTTTGGGGGTTTCTGTAAGCGAGCAATCATCGTTGGCGCTTCGGGAACGGGAAAAACAAACATCTTGCTGACACTACTGACGCATCCCAATGGATTACGTTTTCAAAACGTTTACCTCTGCTCCAAATCGCTAAATCAATCAAAGTATGAATATTTACGTTCTTTAATGAAACCGATGCCTGAATTCTTTTATTATGAGTGTTCCGATGTAGATGATATGGTTACACCTTGTACAGTAAAAGAATATTCCGTTGTCATCTTCGATGATGTTCAATGTACGCTGCAAAATGTTATAAAGGAATATTTTTCCTTCGGACGACATAAGAACGTTGATTGTTTTTATTTATGTCAATCTTACGCTGCAATTCCAAAGCATTTGTTGAGGGACAATTGTAATCTCATTGTAGCTTTCCGTCAAGATGTTACGAATTTGAAACACATTTTTGACGATCACGTTGGCGCAGATATGACTTTTGATAAATTTCAGGATATCTGTCGCCAATGTTGGACTGATACTTATGGTTTCCTAGTAGTTGACCTTGACTGTGCAAAAAACAACGGTCGGTATCGCAAAGGATTTGACACATATATACAACTCTAATACCGATATTGGACAGTTGAAATTAAATCGTAATTCATTCAACATGGATAAGGAACTTACTAAAAAATTATTACACACCCGTGAAGTATTACGTAATAAGCTTCGATTGTTGAAGACTGAAATTGCAACATCCAGACAAAGTGCTGAGACAGCTTTCACACCAATAACAGAGCCTTTGAAAGCTATTGCAGATCGGTTACAAACGGTTCAAATAATACCAAAACCGGAGCAATCATACGGACCAGATGAGTCTTTCACTAAAGATTCTAAAAAAAGACGGAAAACATCTAAGTATGAATCATATGAAGCAGATGAGTCATTTATACCGCATGATAAACCGAAGCCAAAATTCTCTAAATTTCAATCACTAACTGATTCTTCAACCCCAATACAATCGCAACGAAGAAAGACACCTAAATTTTTGAAACTTGAAGATATTGGATCTTTGTCAACTCAAACTCAAACGGAGACACCTCAAATGAATGTCGACCTTGATGAGTATATAGACGAAGAAGAAGTTGAAGATGATAGCAGCTTCGACTTACAGGAATTTAGTCGTGATGCTTCACAACGTCTTCAAGAAACCAAGAAAAGGTTATCCGAATCTATGCAACAACCAGAGGTACAAGAAGTCTTACAAAAATTTCATCGATTACCTCGCGTTTACATTGAAGAGTATAATACGGATGTTGAGGATGTATTTGATAAAAAGTATGGTGTACGAGAAGTTGAAGGTGATCTTTACATAGGCAATAGCAAAGTTGATTTTGTTGGTCCTAACCTAAGCGTTGCTGGTTTTGAATACAAAGGAACTCCAGGATTGTATGAATTAGTGTTTAAGAAAAAGCCAGGAAAGTTTACAGCTCAAGATGTTCGTCAGTACAGAGATATATTACGACGAACACATGCTGCTAGATTGCACTATAATCCGGAATTACAAATATCTGCAAACAAAGGGTACAAGTACATGAATATTATCAAACCTACATTAGCAGGTAGAGCGCCAAATGTGTGGTGGGCTAAAGCGTGGAAAACTGGTTCGGGTTATATTCAGAAACAGTTCAATCCAAATACAAAATTACAATTGCAATATTGGGATGACCCGAACGAACTTGTCAATCGCTTACGTCTTTTACTAGCTTCTGAATCGGCTGGTCACAACGGACATAAAAATGAAATTATTTCAATTATTGAAGAATTAAAAGAAGCGAACATTATATATTGAGCATTCATTTATAAAGCTGCACATATTCCGCTGACCTTCATTTGTAATATGTCTGTTCTATCATATCAACAACCATGACCATTGATCGTTTGGGAAGACATTTGGTCCATAAGACATACACGGCAAAATACAAAGCTTTACGCGTTGAACAAAAAAGTGATTTAGTTATTACATTTTTTGGAGATGGTACGCTTTCACCCACAAATGAATTAATAATTCACAACAAGGGTTTCAAGGATTATTATCGAAACACTGTATACCAAGGAACAATAAAACTTGTGAACGTTCCTTCAACCATAACACTCACCATCAACGGTGTTGCAGCTATAGATCCTATCGGATATAAAATTAAGCCTGGTGACTCGTTTGCCCTCAAATATATTTCAAAACGTACAAGATCGAAAGAACCTTACTTTGTTGAAATATTACTATCCAAGGATGACTTCAGTTAAAAGGGATTTGATCAATGAAATTCACGCTCCTGTACGAAGAAATTTTCCAAGGCGAAAAGTTATCATCAAAGGATTACGGGACCTTCTTCAAGCGGACTTGGTGGAAATGATTCCATATTCAACAGAAAACAAGGGATATAAGTATATTTTAGTTGTCATTAACACTTTTTCTAAATATGCATGGGCTAAACCTTTAAAAACAAAAACTGGTTACGAAGTTTCAAAACAGATGAACAAGATATTTCTCGAAAGGAGACAGAATATACCGAAGAATCTTCAAACCGATATGGGGAAAGAATTCTATAGTGCAGCATTCCAAAACTTAATGAAGCGTTATGGAATAAACCATTACAGTACATACTCCATTCTGAAAAGTTCAATCGTTGAAAGGTTGAATCGAACGTTGAAGGAAAAGATGTGGAAAGAGTTTTCCATGCAGGGGAATTATCGCTGGTTGAATTTACTACCGGAAATAGTCAAATCCTATAACAATACTATCCATAGTACAACAGGATTTAAACCAGTTAAAGTGAATCAGAAAAATGCTAAAAATATTCTCAACACTGTATATAATTCCTTCAAAGTTATGGATCCCAAACCTGCAAAGTTTAAGGTTGGTGACTACGTTCGCATCAGTAAACATCGACAGGCCTTTGCCAAAAACTATACGCCGAACTGGTCTAATGAAGTTTTTACCATCTCTAGAATACAAAATACATTTCCGCGAACTTACATAATCAAAGATTCAGAGGTAGAAATATTAGGAGGTTTTTATGACTATGAATTGCAGAAGGTTCGACATCCCGACGTTTTCTTGGTTGAAAAGGTTATTAAACGCAAAGGAAACAAAGTCCTCGTTAAATGGATGGGTCTCAGCGATGCGCATAATTCCTGGATAGGGAAAAACAATGTATTGTAAACTATGATTGTACATGGTAAAGTTAATAAAAACACTTTTTTTCATTTACAACGTTTTTTATTTTCTAAGTGTTTACACAAGTTTATAAGAGATTAGTTATTTTCATAGAACATAGCTACTAATTCATCTAACACTAAATTTGCCTCATCGTTTTGGATTTTATAGTGTCCCCATGCCAATGTGTTGCAATTGTCATCTAGAATGTACCGTTTATCATCTTTTGCTGACAACGCAATTTTGTTCTTCAATTCTGTATACATTGTATGCAAGTGTGACCGGAATACATACATTTTCTTAAGTATCCGCCCCCCTTCGTTCACAATCCGCTTATAGTCGTTAACAGTTAAATGTTTGTCTATAACGTATTTTTTAACTCCTTTTGCTTTTTTAACAACTTCAGCAACATTTACATCGCTTCCTGCAACTTGTATGCAGTAAGCTTTAGCACCTGTACCGTAAAATGATTCAATTATTCGTCCACCATACTCATCTTTCATTTTACCTATAATAGATGTGTTTCGTGGAATCTGATGAATATTAGACGTGGGATAATTAGAGGTATCAAACTTATGAACATTCTTTTTAATATCATTGTAAACATTTGCAGTTTTAATAGACACAATTAGAGAATCTGTATCTGTATATAAAAGACATACACGATCTCCATAATTTGTTTTAAGGTAACCATAATAAAAATCATACATAATACCTTTAGAAATTTCCAATACACTGAAACCTACATACAATGGTTTCTTGTAATGAACTTCTACAATTTTCATTTCAACCGCAACCAAACTTTCACTAAAAATTTTTGCCGATTTAAAATTTGGTTTTGCTATAAAAACCTCTGCTCCAATTTTCCTATGTCGTGACTCAAAATGCGTTAATAACTTTATGTCTACCCGATTTTCAACATTCTCCATCGTCTTACCGAATATACTATTATTTAATAATTTGTAATAATTTTTGAGAAATTCGTTTGTGGCCTCATTTCTTTTACTCGTATTAAAATCAATGTAAGGTTTTAACCACTTACTTTGCTTGAATTCGAGAATTCGATAAATTTTCCCCAGCTCAAGTCCATGATCTATGCATTGCTTCAAATTTAAATAATGAATTATATACTTTGTTTTTGAAGACAAAGTGTTTAATAGTTTACGATTTTTTGATCCTAAAGGTGTTCTGCTTTCCGCACAAAATGGGAAATCGTTGTGATCGTCATGTAAATTAGCGGGATAATCCAAATCGACTTCTAACACATACCCAGCATTAGGATCATCATACAGGTTTGCAACGTTTACATTATCAATTTCTTCTTTCGTCCACCATCGAAATGATCCTTCAGGAAGATTTTGACACATTGCATGCCCATATAAATTTGTAGCATCTAAATATAGTATGTATGATGTTTCCTTTGCATGATCATAATTGGGAAGGAATGGATTATTTGCTATTTCTTTACGTTTTGTGCACATACTAACACCTCCTCGAATACCATTTTGAAAAAATAATAACATGTCTATATCTGTTAATAAATCCAATTTAACACCAGTCATACGCAACATAGCATCCCAACTCAAACCTGGGGCGGTAAAATACTGTGCCGGATCAAGTTTATAATCTTTCATGCATATATCGCGGAAATTTTCAAATACATCAGCTAAAAGCAACACATCCGATGTTAAATATATATCTGCGTAATCACCAAGTGTCTGACATTCAAATGTGCGCCACACACGCTGAGCACGTTCATAATTTTTCGCATCTACACTTCTATCCGACAATATATCAAAAAAATCCTCAGCCGTAGGCAGTTGCGGATAATCTAATTTTTCAAATGAATCTACAAAAGAATAAGGAAAAATTCCTTTCTGTCGAAGTAACCTAAATTTTGCATCATCTTTTATATATCTTCTTAATTCTCTACAACTATCGTCAACCAAATATGATGCTAATTTCTCTAACGATGATGCCATAAACTTAAAGGTGTCCAAAAATCTAAGTTTTAAAAATAATTTTTTATGTTTTCCTCTAGCATCAATCATATGTCCAACACCTATTCGTTTTGAAAATGAAATATATTTTTCTTTATTTTGTGCAATAACATCTACTCTTTCTTCTTTTAACGCCATTGTTTTCACAAACAGATGACTGTCATAATTACTAAGATTATGAAAAAACACTGGTATAAACTTTGGAATTTTGTAATTAAGGTTGCACAGTGAATGTGCAACATTTGTAAAAGCCCCCGTTAGGTGATTATGATCGTGAACTTTATCCTTAACATTCACAAATTTATTGCAGATATGACACGTGCTTGTCTCTTTGAATAAACGATTTTCATCATCAGTTAATTTATTCATTGGTTTTACTATGCCTAAATGTTCTTTATAAATTCTCTGCACATCGCTTTCTAATTGACTCATAAATTCTGTAGCAGCATGCGGTCCTCTATATTTTACAAATTTGGATAAAGAATCATCATACGAACATTTAATATAATATGCAAATGCGTAAGGTTCATGCTCATAACATTTGGTTGTAAATGAAATTGAATGATCGAATTCTCTACCATCATTAGGGGTAGGTTTCAGCAACGCCTCAAAATCGGCGTAGATGACAAACGGTACTTTCAATTGTTTTTCATAATTTTCAAACTGTAAAATATTTTCCTTCACTGTTTCCCCAATCTTATTTATTCTCAATGAATTGGTGGGTAAAACCGCCTTAACACGTTTACAATCTTCCCTCATATGTCGTTCCAATTTACTTTCTTCCGAAAAATATACCAAACATCCCTCACAAATAAATTTTTCATGCCCATTAAGGGACAACTGTTTAGATACAAGTCGTGACAAACTTTTAATCCAACAATAATGATTATTACCATTATCATCACTAATGATTAACAAATTTACATGTGTATTTTGTCGTCTTTCTGTATAATGCAACGGTCCTACAACATTATTGCAAATCTCACCATCCTCGAATGTTGCTTGCAAACCATATACATTTACAGATATGTTATTATTGTTTTCAAATATTGGCACATCATGCAAACTTACTGGGGATTGTAAACCTGTTAAATTCAGCACTCTTGATGGTTCCGGATAGGACGACGTTCTTTGTGGTAAACCCTTTGGTTTGCAAATCGCTGATGCTATAGCCCAACCGAAGCATTCTTGATCATGATTTTGCACGTTGATTATTGCTTCTTTCTTTTTTATATCTGGTGGTAGATCGATATAACTTGACGCCTTCAAGGGATTATATTTATTGATATTCACCTCCAAATACAAAATTTGAACCAATGTCCATCCTACAAAAACATTTTTCATTATTCATTATTGCACTACTCACAATAACATTTATCTTACCTGAATCCCGCTCCTGAAATTCAGACATTTTTGTTGATATTTCATTCACAAATGATGTATATACCGCGTATAAATCAACACCTCTCGTAATAACAGCATTTCTCGTGTTGAATGATTTAATTTCAGCATCTTCTTTCGTAGCCAGGTAATACAACGCAAAACATTCAACATTAACCTTCACACAGTTGTGAACATAGCGCATGTTCTCAATTAAATTTATTACTTTTTCTCGAATATCATTTTGAAAATCCTCCAGATGTATATAGTGTCTTGGCTCTGATATTCTATAGCTTACAATTCTGTTCCCAAATGCTCCCGCAATTTTTTCAACACCATCATCGGTTAATACTAAGGCATTCGCTTTATGTGCATTACTGCGTAGATGTGCCGAGTATGTTGCTTGGTTTACGTAAATATCGCAGTATTCACATTTTCTAACATTGGTCAACTGTCGTTGATTATCACTGTCTTGCTGATTATTTAATTTGAGACGTTTTCCAACACATGCTGTTCTCTGATGACGTTTAACATTATCCGCACGCGTGAAACTTTTACCGCACTGCTCACACGCAAACATTGTAACTGTTCAAGATGATGGAGGAGATCAAACTGAGGTTTTATTTTGCAAGCGCTGTATTTAATGGCTCCCTCCCTCCTCACAGCGACAATGAAATGTTTGCATAGAGAGGTTATCACCCTCCACATCTTACAAAACATGTTTCAATGTCAAGAGGTCGGAGGAGGTAGAAATTGCCACAGCGTGGGGTTATTGCACTGGACTATGCAAATCTGGTTTCAAGCACGACTTGAATCTTTACATATTTAAACCGTTCTCCATATGGTTCCGCAGTACTAACAGTCGAAACTGTTGTAGGTATGATGAGTCACTCACATTGTTACTCATCAACACCTAATGAGTGTGATAAACAAAAGACTTGGGCTAACGTGTCTGACCATACTACAAGATGTCCTGATAATATTGAGGAGGAACAAATTACTGATGTAAGTATCATCACATTTTACATTCTCTACATTATATTAATCCAATTATTTGCAGTCATTTGTTGGAAGTTTTTGGTGGTACTTGCTGTGCTGTCCAGTACTCCCTGACCAAAAGTTGTGTGACGTCCTTGTGGATCGAAGTGGTGGGGTTGAACTATTAAATATATAATAACTACACTGTTTTTTTCACCAGTCTTCCATACCTATTACATGAGTGAGCAACAACTATCAACAATGTGGGCATGTTATTCTCTTGACCAGATTTCACAACAGAAAGCTGCAACTTTAATAGAAGCTGTAAATCTGCAACAGGAGGAGTACTCAACATTAGCACGCGAAACTGCATTATCGCTAAACGACTTTAGGTGTGAGTTTGAGTTTGAATATTTATCGCAACGTCGGAAGGAATTTGAAGAAGGGTGGACTATATGTGAAGACTATTTACAACATAGAATTAATATTAACCAATTAATAAACCGTTTGAAAGAATTAAAACTTTTAAACATACGAGATGATTTGTATAGCTTTTTACCGAAACACTTACAAGAAATCTGTAATGGCACCGAAACAGTAACAACAAATTTGTAATGGTTATGTTATGATACACATAATAAAAATAAAACATAACTAAAAATACTCCTCATTCGTGTTTTATTTTAAATATATTTAATCACTTCTAAATCCCCACGCGGATTGTTTTGGGTGGGGTTTTGTTGAATATATAATGCGGAGTACGTTTTTTCGCCAAGCTTGTGAAATAGTACTACTATAGTATACAGTGTGCAGTGTACAGTGATCGAGCCCACCACTACGATATTTAACATCATGAACACTGTTCAACAAGTATTGCAAGATGATACTGATAAGGTGCTACTGGTTCAATTAAAGCATGTAAATATCGGGGTCAGGTACCCGCTTGAACGTGTCCACAGGTTGAAAGCATCTCGCAGACTTGTGTGCTACTTATGTGGTCGTGTTAAGCTGTTTGTACCCAGGAGATTGGTTAGAAATATCTCAGATGCGCAAATACAGTATGCCAACAACACTGGAACACAGTTACAGCTAATATTTAATGGTGAGAAACACTCTCAACCGATTGAATTTCGAAAAGCCTGGCGATAGCAGGTGCATTATTGTAAGCATTATGATAATAAATAAATAAATAAAAACATTTGTTTGTAATATCTTTATTATTCTATTTCTTTATATGATGAATATATTCGGAAGTACAACATTTTTAATTTTATCTTCTAGAAAAAATAACGAATGTTTACAGATATATGACTTTATTTTATATCACAAAAGCTCCAAACCGCTCTGGAGTAATGTTATATGAATCAGGTCACTTAACTCTTTACATACACTAGGAAATAAATTTTGCATTTTTGCTATTTTGGCTATGAACTTCTCAATGGATATTATATCATTGAGATATTCATCACACATTTCAATACCTATTAAGAATGGTTGAAGTTGCCATTGCAGATCCAAGGTAAACTCCCAACGCTCTACGAATATATTCGGAAGTACAACATTTTCAATTTTATCTTGTAGACCCTGACGGTGAAGATCGTATTGTTCTCGTTGCAATTGAATTGCCTGTTTCAGGTTTGCAGTAGTTGACACCATTTCTAACGATAATGTGATGTATGTTAACTTTTCTTTACTTTGAGACAGACAAATTTGTACAACGTTTAATAGTAATCCAGCTGTTACATTTATACTGCTCTGTGATGGAAGGGGTTCCAAAAACCGTAAACCTCCTCATTAACCTGGACCAGTCATTCACCTCCTCCAATTCGATCTACTCCTGATTAGATAAGGTCATCTAAAATTAAAATGAGGAGTCCTCCTAATTTTCACCATCAAGCCAATTCGGGAACATCCTCCGTGACCTTGACCTTGACCTTGGGATTAACCTGGACCAGTCATTCACCTTCTCCAATTCGATCTCCTCCTCCTCCTGATTAGATAAGGTCATCTAAAATTTAAATGAGGAGTCCTCCTCATTTTCACCATCAAGCCAATTCGGGAACATCCTCCGTGACCTTGACCTTGGGCGGAGGTGTGGTCAAGGTCACGGAGGAGGTTCTCGAATCGGCTTGCTACCACTACTAAGATGAGTTGAAAATTTTGAGTTTTTTGCGATTTTCGTTGTGAAGCCATATCCGTGGGAAGTAGCAAAGTTGAAATTTAGATTCAGCACCCCAAAATACATATAGAATGAAAGAAAAAATACTTCTATATTTTTTTCCTGGAACAGGCACCCTCGGAAACGATTTGACTGGACTAATTAGGTTTTGCTCAATATTTCCCGCTGATTTTAAGAAAGTGATAATAAAACTTGACTATCTTGAGATAAACGCGTTTAAAGTTTGTTGTACAAAATAGGTATACCTATAGTTAGTAATTACCGTAATTTGTTGTTAATCAGCTATTCCAAGGCCCCACTGCAAGCCTTCTGCTTCCTCATAAAACTTGCTTTGCTGCAGTTGCTCCAGTCCACGAGCTGTGCGAGCCTCTTTGGTCGTGCTGCTTCGGCGCCGCGCGCCTTTCGTACTTCTCTGCGTATCGTAATTATTATCAGCAAATATTTTTCACCACTGGCTGATTTTGAGTGCCAATAACTGCACTGTTAATAAAATAGCGGTATAGCCTTCATTATAGGTGCCATTAGTCAAATGTACCGCGATTTGAAGCATTTTAAAGACCGAATTTAGATGTTTGGGAGCAATTCTCCACACAGTGGAATTGAAGTATTCGTTTGAATTTTGTATGTGCCCATCTAAACATCTAGTTCACAGATCTTCATTGGAAAAATCTTCATAGATGGAAACAAGGTGTTTCTCAATATTAGGCTTTATAACTGGAGCAGGATGTTTATACTTTACTTCACATTTACGCCACTCGCCCGCCAATTCTCGCCCAGTCAATTTCCATGGTTCGGGCTTTCATCGATCAAGGTATAGTGGTAGAGTGTTGCCATTATGCTTTTCTTCTTATCACCGTCCTACAGAATCTACATTTCGTCTAATAGGTAAACCGTAGTGGTTAATTTTGTTATGTCTTACATGATCATAAAGTGACATTTTACATCTTAACTACCGCGGCAAAAGCTACTTGTTAACGCCCGCGCGGGCATTAAGGGTTGCCATGGTTATATGTCAAATATATCAAATATTTGTCATTCAAATTGTCAATATCAATTATTGGCGATTAAAGTTATTCTGTTTGACAACTAATTGTCTGTATTGTCACTCAACTCCAAATTGTATGTCAACTATTGGCGATTAACGTTATTCTGTTTGACAATTAATTGTCTGTATTGTCACTCAACTCCGAATTGTTTGTATTATTTTTCAACTCCGTAGATAGGCATGTCACTTGGTTACGTCAAAATAATTATTAATATTATTTAAACGGAGGAACAAAACCATTGGAGGACATAAAATGTTGTTTGTACCACGGGCATTACTTGATAGGCCCTCGAGCTGTTTAAATGGTCACCCTCGGGGCATAAACATCCGTATAATGCCCTTGGTACATACATAACTATATATTATGACAAGATTTCGATGACGCGTCCCCATTCGCTTCTGAACGTGTCGGACGCACTCACTTTTTCTTAGTACGCAATCTTCGCTATACGTATTCAAAGTCAAAATAGACTAATAAGTTTTGGAGTCGCCATCTCCAATGTAGTCTACATATCTCACATCGAATTTCTCCTCAGACGACGAAAACATTTCGTTGATCGCGTTTAGCTCCATTTTCCCAGTGGAACCTTCATGATTTGCAGAGCACATATCTTCATGCTGCTCGTACCATGCGACATACTCATCAGTATTCTTTTTCTTACTCCAGATTACCCAAGCATAACAGTAGGAGCATTTTACGACGAGATCAACAACCTTTCCACTATAATAGCCAATTAGCTTGCTATGCCGTATAAAGAAGTAAAGCCTCGCTTTTTCCTAAAACCGTCTCCAGATACTATTACATCTGTTGAATATCTTCCCTGTTGTACATTTAATTCTTTTTCTTCTTCAACAGCTTTTTTTGTAATAGTTGTGCGTGTACATGTCCGATAATCAAATCGTATGTTGAGATTGATATGCCTTATCAGATGTCCATCAAACGGCAAAAGAAGTTTATGCGTTCTCATCCAATACCAAGTAATGTCATAGTAAATACAATCCGTCGATTTATCTGGTATCCATTATTAATCAGTGGTCCTGACATAATTTCTCTGTGCCCGCAGTTACACGAAACTACAATTTTAAAAGCATAAGCCATGTTTTGTTTACACACTTTCCAAATGACAATTTCCGTGAGCACACCAAAAACCTTCAGGAATTCTATGAATCTATAACAATGTAATGGATTCACAATAATATTATCAGTACTCGCTGTACTTAATTTTTTCGCACCGATGCTCTCGTCTAAGTGATCACTAGTTTTGGAATGTTGGATGCCATGAAATCTTCTTTTCGGAGGTTTCGAAGAACGGTGTGAAGAAGTTTTTGAGCCTTTTGATTACATATTTAAAACTAATATGTGAAGTATTTGGTAAATATCGAAATTTTTTACTCCCTGAAAATCTGAGCCTTTTGAATACAGATTTAAAACTAATATGTCAAGCATCGACATTTTTTACTCCCCGTTTGAAAACCCCCTCACAACCAAAACAAATGCAGTTCCTATTGGGACATGTAACTACAGTAGTATAGCCATGGGCGTCAGTCAAGTATACATGAAGTTGTGGACCGCGGTGAAGAGCGCGTAGCCCGTTGCGGCTGAAAGCTTGAATACTTCCGCGACGTTGGCTCACCATATGTTCTATAACTTTCTAAATACATGGACTTGGGCTCTGAAACTTCGGGAATATATTTTGAAAAAGTTTAACTGGAAAATTTTCGCCTTACAAACCATCTTCTCCTTAAGCACCATCTTTTGGGCAATACATAGTGACCCAACAAATTCTCAATGACAATAGCACGACAGAATATGCACTAATCCAGACAAACCTATTCGTTTGCAGTTTGCACCTCATAAGTAAACTTTAAAACGACAATAAATTATTGAGGTATTTATTAAGTTTTAATCTATTTTATTTGAATTATATGATATTATTTTAATAATCGTTGTCTCGGTCGTGTGGGGTGGGCGATAATGGTTTGTAGTAAATATATTACTTTTACTCATTATAAAAAAAAAAACATTTTGTCGTTGTTGTTGTATGCCCGTATCATCATATATTACGCCCCGTGCTCGAAGGCTGATGATACATTGTGTTTTGTCGTTTTGTCGTTCAATTATTATTATTTAATTATGTAGTGCCAAAAAATTACCCTATTTATTAAAATTTTTCTCAAAATTGCAAAATAATAATCTAGATATATTTCTTAAGAATGTGCCGAAAAGGTGTTCAGTCAGCAAAAAATACAAACATTTATGATCATTAAATTTTAGCTAAATAAAACTTGACCCCTAAATTGTTTTGGAAGTTGATGTTTACTGTAGACATATTACATTATTGATACGTGTATACCATATAGGGTACCTTTCGGCAGAAACTATATATTTTAATGAGCAATTAGGCTAAAATAAATTAGATCATAAGCGATACCTACAGCTTACAAATACACCAATTGTCCATTCTACAAGGGCATATCAATTTCCAGCGGTCCTTCATTTAATTTTGATCTTTTGGGGCCTGAGATATTGTGTATCGTACCGCTATTAATTACATTTTCTGAATAGTTTTAACGATGTTCCACCGCCTTGTAAAAAATGGATTTTTCTTTTTAGTATTTGAGTAATAATATTTAGTTTCGTAGTGAATTACAGGGTTTAATTTTAAAAGGGTAGTGAGTATACAGATACGTAAGGTCTTGAAATTGGCTCTTATAGTGTGATTTTTAGTATATATTACGTTATACAGGGTCCCTCACGACGAGCTGCCATGGAGAACCAAATGAAAACGATCGTCTCACCTACAATATTTTGAGTTTTCGGTTACTTCCGGTTAAAGTGGAAATGATTCAACTTTTATATCTCAAATGGAACATCCTGCATTTTATCACATTTTTTAAATCTTCACTATACTATACCTAACATTTGTTATTTTTGAGAAATAAATTTTTTTCTTTAAAAATGACAAC
>CAXIES010000422.1:5000-15000 GCA_964023965.1 Melinopterus prodromus
CCCTGTCCTTCTGCGCACACCGCCGCGACCCTCCTACTCGTCAGGGCTTCATGACGCCGGTCCGCGAGGACCGCGTCTCACATGCCGCTGACGGCCGAGTATAAGCACGACGCTTCAGCGCCATCCATTTTCAGGGCTAGTAACTTCGGCAGGTGAGTTGTTACACACTCCTTGGCGGATTCCGACTTCCATGGCCACCGTCCTGCTGTCTTAAGTTACCAACGCCTTTCATGGTATCCCATAAGCGTCGATTTGGGCGCTTTAACTCGGCGTTTGGTTCATCCCACAGCGCCAGTTCTGCTTACCAAAAGTGGCCCACTTGGCACTCTGATCCGATATCTCGCGGCTTCACAGTTTAAGCAAGCCGGAGATCTCACCCATTTAAAGTTTGAGAATAGGTTGAGGTCGTTTCGACCCCAATGCCTCTAATCATTCGCTTTACCGAATGAGACTCGCACGCGGCGAGCGCCAGCTATCCTGAGGGAAACTTCGGAGGGAACCAGCTACTAGATGGTTCGATTAGTCTTTCGCCCCTATACCCAGTTCCGACGATCGATTTGCACGTCAGAATCGCTACGGACCTCCATCAGGGTTTCCCCTGACTTCGTCCTGACCAGGCATAGTTCACCATCTTTCGGGTCCCAGCGTGTACGCTCTGGGTGCGCCTCTTCTCGCGATGAGAACGAGACGCCCCGGGAGTGCGGGGCCGGTCCGTGAGCCGGCCCATCCTCCCTCGGTTCGCGCGAGGCGAACCTTCACTTTCATTGCGCCTTTAGGTTTAGTTTAGTCCCAATGACTCGCGCACATGCTAGACTCCTTGGTCCGTGTTTCAAGACGGGTCCTGAAAGTACCCAAAGCTATAGCGCCGTGGACTGGCGTGTGCAGGGTCTGTCCGAGGACAACGCCGCCAACAGCCGGGCGGGCCCGGATCCGGCGCTAGGTCCGGATGCCAGGTTTGCCGTCCGCGCTTGCGACGTGCCGGACGCGAACAAGTCGCGGCCCCGCGCCATAGTTTTACCGTCGGTCGGGCCGGCCGGGACACCGCGGGTCCGAACGCACCGAGGTGCGCGCGGGCTCCACCGCGGGCCTTAGGCCGACGCCCAACGGGTCACGACGTCCTACAGGAGGAGAAGTGCACGCGTTCGGAGTCCGACGGCCACGGGCGGCGCGCGCGGCGCGAACGCCACGCGTCGCAACGCCCGTTGCTCGCGAACTTTCCGAGAGACGCGTCTGAATCTCCCCTTTCGACCTTTCGGGTTTCTCAGGTTTACCCCTGAACGGTTTCACGTACTCTTGAACTCTCTCTTCAAAGTTCTTTTCAACTTTCCCTCACGGTACTTGTTCGCTATCGGTCTCGTGGTAATATTTAGCCTTAGATGGAGTTTACCACCCACTTAGGGCTGCACTCTCAAGCAACCCGACTCTGAGGAGAGACCCTCCCGCGGCATGCGGCGGCCAGCTACGGGCCTGGCACCCTCTCTGGGTAAGTGGCCCCGTTCAAGAAGGACTTGGGCGCGCCGCGCTACCTCGGGATAACGGATCCTCCCTAACACCACATTTCCCGGCGTCCGTCTCCGGACGCGGGATTCGGTGCTGGGCTCTTCCCTGTTCGCTCGCCGCTACTAAGGGAATCCTAGTTAGTTTCTTTTCCTCCGCTTAGTAATATGCTTAAATTCAGCGGGTAGTCTCACCTGCTCTGAGGTCGCGTTCATTGGTTTCTTTCGATAGCCGACAGGCCGCGTAGGCAACGGGATCCTTCGGGCTAAACGCGCGCGATCGGACGTCGGACGAATACCTCGCGCCGCCCCGGACGAATCTCGGTGGCGGGGGGATTCACACTCGGACACGTCGACCGGCGCGTCGCCCGGGCATCGTTTACCGGTACGCGGATGGCGGTCGGCTCGAATGATTATATCGTTCGATAGTTTAAAGCGACGCGTTAGCGCGCCGCCCCGACGTCGAGCGCGATGGCGCGCTCGCGGTATCGGGGGGCGGCTCGTGCGCGAGCGCTCAGATTCTTGCCTCGGCGGCCGTCCGCTTTTCGCGCTTGACCGACGCCCCGTACGTACGGCGCGCGTTCCGCTCACACGATTGGGAGCGTGTACTGCGCGCGCGCACCACATGGGGGGGCCTTCGCGTTATCGGCGGTACGCCGACCCGGCAGTCGTGGAAATTGAAACGACCCTCAGCCAGGAGTGGTCCAGGAACAGTATCCGAGGACCGCAATGTGCGTTCGAAATGTCGATGTTCAAGTGTCCTGCAGTTCACAAGTTGACGCGCAATTAGCTGCGTTCTTCATCGACCCACGAGCCAAGTGATCCACCGTTCAGGGTAATCTTTCATACAGTTAACCAGCGACTCTCTGTCCGCGGTACTGCGTTTAATCGGTTTTACACTTACGCAAAGTTTTGCACGCTTACACGTTGCTAGAACGAGAGGTGTTTGACTTCGCAGAGCGGACGTAAAGTCCGAGACGCGTTCGTCCTGCGCGGCTCCCGTACTCAGATCGCTCCCCCCTTTCGAGGGGCGCGCGGTACGCGGGGACGAACGTTCCGTTAGTCAGGCGAATATCCTTCGACCACCTTCGGGCGGTGCGAGCACCTTTGCGCGCAGTCTTCGTCTTTATTAATCTGCGACGCGGACCGACGTCGGTCGTACACGACATGACCGACCGGACCATCCGCCGCGCTCCGCCGGCGTGCCACTGCACCTCCGACAAGGGAGGCCGGGGCCGGATTCGGGGCGCTGGGGTCCGGCGGCCGCTATACGACCGCGACGACGGCGCGACGCACTCGTCTTTATCAATCTACGCTGCGGGCCGACGTCGGTCGTACACGACATGACCGACCGGACCGTCCGCCGCGCTCCGCCGGCGTGCCACTGAACCTCCGACAAGGGAGGCCGGGGCCGGATTCGGGGCGCTGGGGTCCGGCGGCCGCTATACGACCGCGACGACGGCGCGACGCACTCGTCTTCATTAATTTACGCTGCGGACCGACGTCGGTCGTACACGACATGACCGACCGGACCGTCCGCCGCGCTCCGCCGGCGTTCCTCTGCACCTCCGACAAGGGAGGCCGGGGCCGGTTTCGGGGCGCTGGGGTCCGGCGGCCGCTATACGACCGCGACGACGGCGCGACGCACGACGACAAGACTGGGACGCGCGCATTAGCTCGCTGTGCCCTGACCGTCGGGGCCGGCGGGAGCGTCGCATTCACCCGTGGTTGTGACACTTAAAAACTCAAACTCCGAGGCGCGGAGCGCCGAGCCGGCTGCGCGGTGGCTGCCGGCGGCGCTTTTACGTACGCAGTATCTCTCGGCCTGAGCGGCACGGGGGGCGCTCTCGTCATCGGACCTCTCGACTAGGTACCTGACTTCCGGCGTGCCGACCCTCGCGGGTCGGCCGACGCCTCGGACTTCGTTAGTCCTTAACAGTTCGAATCAGTTCGACCGGCGCTCGTACGGCCGAGGTCGTAGACGTAGACGTACGGTCGTAGACGTGGTCGGCCGAGGGCGCCATTAATATTCATTCATTATTAATATCGATCCGTGCATCGTATTAATTAATTGTACGTAATGTTTTATAAACATTCGTTAATGATCCTTCCGCAGGTTCACCTACGGAAACCTTGTTACGACTTTTACTTCCTCTAAATGATCAAGTTTGGTCATCTTCCCAGCATCATCGGCGACGTCGAAACGCCACCGCGCACCGGTCCGAAGACCTCACTAAATCATTCAATCGGTAGTAGCGACGGGCGGTGTGTACAAAGGGCAGGGACGTAATCAACGCGAGCTTATGACTCGCGCTTACTGGGAATTCCTCGTTCATGGGGAACAATTGCAAGCCCCAATCCCTAGCACGAAGGAGGTTCAGCGGGTTACCCGGGCCGTTCGGCCAGGGAAGACACGCTGATTCCTTCAGTGTAGCGCGCGTGCGGCCCAGAACATCTAAGGGCATTACAGACCTGTTATTGCTCAATCTCGTGCGGCTAGAAGCCGCCTGTCCCTCTAAGAAGAATTAATTGTACGCCGACAGTAAAAATCGCGCACGACCGCGACGCGAGCGCCGGGTCGGCGGACCTTTGAGATGTCGAAAATACGCCTAGTTAGCAGGCTAGAGTCTCGTTCGTTATCGGAATTAACCAGACAAATCGCTCCACCAACTAAGAACGGCCATGCACCACCACCCACCGAATCAAGAAAGAGCTCTCAATCTGTCAATCCTTCCGGTGTCCGGGCCTGGTGAGGTTTCCCGTGTTGAGTCAAATTAAGCCGCAGGCTCCACTCCTGGTGGTGCCCTTCCGTCAATTCCTTTAAGTTTCAGCTTTGCAACCATACTTCCCCCGGAACCCAAAAGCTTTGGTTTCCCGGAAGCTGCCCGCCGAGTCATCGGAGGAACGTCGGCGGATCGCTAGCTGGCATCGTTTATGGTTAGAACTAGGGCGGTATCTGATCGCCTTCGAACCTCTAACTTTCGTTCTTGATCAATGAAAGCGTTTTTGGCAAATGCTTTCGCTTCTGTCCGTCTTGCGACGATCCAAGAATTTCACCTCTAACGTCGCAATACGAATGCCCCCATCCGTTCCTATTAATCATTACCTCGGGGTTCCGAAAACCAACAAAATAGAACCGAGGTCCTATTCCATTATTCCATGCACACAGTATTCAGGCGAAATTTTAGCCTGCTTTAAGCACTCTAATTTGTTCAAAGTAAACGTGCCGGCCCACCTCGACACTCAATGAAGAGCACCGCGGTGGGATTGAGATTGGGCCGCCCCGAGAGGCTAAGCCCACCGGCAGGACGTCCCGCGGACACGCCAGTTAACACCGCGAGCGATGAACCGGCGGCGCGGGACACAAATTCGACTACGAGCTTTTTAACCGCAACAACTTTAATATACGCTATTGGAGCTGGAATTACCGCGGCTGCTGGCACCAGACTTGCCCTCCAATTGATCCTCGTTAAAGGGTTTAGAGTGTACTCATTCCGATTACGGGGCCTCGGATGAGTCCCGTATCGTTATTTTTCGTCACTACCTCCCCGTGCCGGGAGTGGGTAATTTGCGCGCCTGCTGCCTTCCTTGGATGTGGTAGCCGTTTCTCAGGCTCCCTCTCCGGAATCGAACCCTGATTCCCCGTTACCCGTTACAACCATGGTAGGCGCAGAACCTACCATCGACAGTTGATAAGGCAGACATTTGAAAGATGCGTCGCCGGTGCGAGACCGTGCGATCAGCAAAAAGTTATTCAGAGTCACCAAGGTGTACGACGACGGGCGAACCCGACGCCGATTGGTTTTGATCTAATAAAAGCGCTCCTTCCGTCTCCGGTCGGAGCTCTGTTTGCATGTATTAGCTCTAGAATTACCACAGTTATCCAAGTAAATGTGGGTACGATCTAAGGAACCATAACTGATTTAATGAGCCTTTCGCGGTTTCACCTTAATTTGGCTTGTACTGAGACATGCATGGCTTAATCTTTGAGACAAGCATATGACTACTGGCAGGATCAACCAGGGAGCTGTCACCCGTCCGCGGCCACGTTCGGAAGACGCGCACCGATGGTAACGCGCCGACCTGGCGTAACGCAGATCGAGAGAACAGTCGCACCTCCGGCGAGCCGAGGGCGGAGCAGAATCGTCACGCCGCTGCGAGAGCGGCGGCGGTCTGTCTTCTCGCCCGGCCCGGAAGTATACTACTACATATTACAATATATAGCAAAAACTGACCGTGTCGAAATCAGTCGGCAGCGACGAGCGCGCGCCGACCACACATTTCACGCACAGTGGAGCAGGATGCGCCGACGTCGAAATAGGACGACGTTTACTTGACGACATGACCGCCCGCAGCAGTTCTAAAGAGAATAATTTATAACGCGGAATCTCGTCCGCGAACGGCTTCAACATTCCCAGAAACACCCTTCGCTAGATTGAAAGCGACATGGTACGCGGTCTGAGCGCGCGTTTCGGAAAACTGTCGTGCCGCGCTCTCACGCTCGGTACGAGGCGAGTCGTTGCATATTTGTGGACGACGTCCAGAGGACGCCTCCGAGATTTAAGTGCGCCCGCATAAGGTGTACAACGCTAACTGCGAAAGTCAGCGTCGTCCGCGGGCATGCTGTGGCAATCGCTAATGTTACGGTTACGAGCGCTTGGCGGCGATATGTGGGAACGCAACCTTTCGGTTAAACCGCACAGCGTCAATTAAAACTCTCGTCTCTAATGGCGAACGCCGGTTCTTCGCGAACGAAGCTTACCGAGGCGCTCTCTAGCCACCAGCAGATCAAAGTCAACAACGCGTGCGGCCCGGCAGGGAGCATCTTTATCGTTTACTAATACCAAGACTGTCGACTCGTCGCAACTAAACGGGATCGAGCGGAACCGGACGGCGTTAGCCGTCGCGGACTCACCTCTCCCTATATAAGCGCAACGGACCGAGTACGGGTTGCGAAACGCTAGTACGGGTCGCTCCCGGCTCGCTCGAACGGATACCGCCGACGCTCGCGCGGACTTATCGCACTTTTCGCCTTGGTCCCCGTCCGGGTCGAGTTCGAAATTTTGGAAATATTTTTTTTTTGAAAATTTTTTTTTTTTTTGGAAATTTTTTTTTCTTTCAAATGTTCTCTCCGGCGCTCTCTGCTAAATTTTTGGATTTTTTTTTTTGAAAATTTTTTTTTCTTTCAAAAGTTCCGTCCAGCGCTCCCTGCTGAAATTTTTGGATTTTGGAAATTTTGTCTTTCGGGTGGCGCTGGATGTCGATCGAGCGCGCCGCCGTAGTCCAGCCGACCGCCCGCGCGCCGTCGCCGGCCGGGTAGCGCTCGGTACATTTCGCCCCGCTCGACGACGGGAGACTCGCGCTGTCGATCGAGCGCGCCGCCGGAGTCCAGCCGACCGCCCGCGCGCCGTCGCCGGCCGGGTAGCGCTCGGTACATTTCGCCCCGCTCGACGACGGGAGACTCGCGCTGTCGATCGAGCGCGCCGCCGGAGTCCAGCCGACCGCCCGCGCGCCGTCGCCGGCCGGGTAGCGCTCGGTAGATTTCGCCCCGCTCGACGACGGGAGACCCGCGCTGTCGATCGAGCGCGCCGCCGGAGTCCAGCCGACAGCCCGCGCGCCGTCGCCGGCCGGGTAGCGCTCGGTACATTTCGCCCCGCTCGACGACGGGAGACCCGCGCTGTCGATCGAGCGCGCCGCCGGAGTCCAGCCGACCGCGCTCGCGCCGTCAACGGCCCCATAAAAGATTTTCTTGAAATTTTCTTTTTCGCCTATAAGTCCCGGCCAGCGCTCTCTGCAAAATTTTAGAAATTTTTTTTTTTGAAAAATTTTTTTTTTGAAAATTTTTTTTTTCTTTCAAAAGTTCCGTCCAGCGCTCTCTGCTGAAATTTTTGGATTTTGGAAATTTTGTCTTTCGGGTGGCGCTGGATGTCGATCGAGCGCGCCGCCGTAGTCCAGCCGACCGCCCGCGCGCCGTCGCCGGCCGGGTAGCGCTCGGTACATTTCGCCCCGCTCGACGACGGGAGACTCGCGCTGTCGATCGAGCGCGCCGCCGGAGTCCAGCCGACCGCCCGCGCGCCGTCGCCGGCCGGGTAGCGCTCGGTAGATTTCGCCCCGCTCGACGACGGGAGACCCGCGCTGTCGATCGAACGCGCCGCCGGAGTCCAGCCGACAGCCCGCGCGCCGTCGCCGGCCGGGTAGCGCTCGGTACATTTCGCCCCGCTCGACGACGGGAGACCCGCGCTGTCGATCGAGCGCGCCGCCGGAGTCCAGCCGACCGCGCTCGCGCCGTCAACGGCCCCATAAAAGATTTTCTTGAAATTTTCTTTTTCGCCTATAAGTCCCGGCCAGCGCTCTCTGCAAAATTTCAGAAATTTTTTTTTTTGAAAAATTTTTTTTTTGAAAATTTTTTTTTCTTTCAAAAGTTCCGTCCAGCGCTCTCTGCTGAAATTTTTGGATTTTGGAAATTTTGTCTTTCGGGTGGCGCTGGATGTCGATCGAGCGCGCCGCCGTAGTCCAGCCGACCGCCCGCGCGCCGTCGCCGGCCGGGTAGCGCTCGGTACATTTCGCCCCGCTCGACGACGGGAGACTCGCGCTGTCGATCGAGCGCGCCGCCGGAGTCCAGCCGACCGCCCGCGCGCCGTCGCCGGCCGGGTAGCGCTCGGTAGATTTCGCCCCGCTCGACGACGGGAGACCCGCGCTGTCGATCGAGCGCGCCGCCGGAGTCCAGCCGACAGCCCGCGCGCCGTCGCCGGCCGGGTAGCGCTCGGTACATTTCGCCCCGCTCGACGACGGGAGACCCGCGCTGTCGATCGAGCGCGCCGCCGGAGTCCAGCCGACCGCGCTCGCGCCGTCAACGGCCCCATAAAAGATTTTCTTGAAATTTTCTTTTTCGCCTATAAGTCCCGGCCAGCGCTCTCTGCAAAATTTTAGAAATTTTTTTTTTTGAAAAATTTTTTTTTTGAAAATTTTTTTTTCTTTCAAAAGTTCCGTCCAGCGCTCTCTGCTGAAATTTTTGGATTTTGGAAATTTTGTCTTTCGGGTGGCGCTGGATGTCGATCGAGCGCGCCGCCGTAGTCCAGCCGACCGCCCGCGCGCCGTCGCCGGCCGGGTAGCGCTCGGTACATTTCGCCCCGCTCGACGACGGGAGACTCGCGCTGTCGATCGAGCGCGCCGCCGGAGTCCAGCCGACCGCCCGCGCGCCGTCGCCGGCCGGGTAGCGCTCGGTAGATTTCGCCCCGCTCGACGACGGGAGACCCGCGCTGTCGATCGAGCGCGCCGCCGGAGTCCAGCCGACAGCCCGCGCGCCGTCGCCGGCCGGGTAGCGCTCGGTACATTTCGCCCCGCTCGACGACGGGAGACCCGCGCTGTCGATCGAGCGCGCCGCCGGAGTCCAGCCGACCGCGCTCGCGCCGTCAACGGCCCCATAAAAGATTTTCTTGAAATTTTCTTTTTCGCCTATAAGTCCCGGCCAGCGCTCTCTGCAAAATTTTAGAAATTTTTTTTTTTGAAAAATTTTTTTTTTGAAAATTTTTTTTTTCTTTCAAAAGTTCCGTCCAGCGCTCTCTGCTGAAATTTTTGGATTTTGGAAATTTTGTCTTTCGGGTGGCGCTGGATGTCGATCGAGCGCGCCGCCGTAGTCCAGCCGACCGCCCGCGCGCCGTCGCCGGCCGGGTAGCGCTCGGTACATTTCGCCCCGCTCGACGACGGGAGACTCGCGCTGTCGATCGAGCGCGCCGCCGGAGTCCAGCCGACCGCCCGCGCGCCGTCGCCGGCCGGGTAGCGCTCGGTACATTTCGCCCCGCTCGACGACGGGAGACCCGCGCTGTCGATCGAGCGCGCCGCCGGAGTCCAGCCGACCGCGCTCGCGCCGTCAACGGCCCCATAAAAGATTTTCTTGAAATTTTCTTTTTCGCCTATAAGTCCCGGCCAGCGCTCTCTGCAAAATTTCAGAAATTTTTTTTTTTGAAAAATTTTTTTTTTGAAAAATTTTTTTTTCTTTCAAAAGTTCCGTCCAGCGCTCTCTGCTGAAATTTTTGAAATTTTTTGTCTTCGAGCGGGGAAATATACCGATCGCCACCCGTCCGTCGGCGCGGAGCGGGAGTAGAGAGCGCTCACCGGGCGGCCGGCCTGTTAGCGCTCTCTACTCCCGCTCGCCGCCGACGGACGGGTGACGATCGATAAATTTGTCGACCCGACGACGGCCGCCCGGTTAGCGTTCTCTACTCCCGCTCGCCGCCGACGGACGGGTGACGATCGATAAATTTGTCGACAGGCCGCAGGGTAGGGCGGTTTCGCTCTACTCCCTCTCGTTGATTTGTCGACAGGCCGCAGGGTCGGGCGGTTTTGCTCTACTCCCTCTCGTTGATTTGTCGACAGGCCGCAGGGTCGGGCGGTTTTGCTCTACTCCCTCTCGTTGATTTGTCGACAGGCCGCAGGGTAGGGCGGTCTCGCTCTACTCCCTCTCGTTTTCGTTATCAAAACGAGAGGGAGTAGAGCGAGAGCGC
>CAXIES010000422.1:20000-26743 GCA_964023965.1 Melinopterus prodromus
ACAGCCGGGCGGGCCCGGATCCGGCGCTAGGTCCGGATGCCAGGTTTGCCGTCCGCGCTTGCGACGTGCCGGACGCGAACAAGTCGCGGCCCCGCGCCATAGTTTTACCGTCGGTCGGGCCGGCCGGGACACCGCGGGTCCGAACGCACCGAGGTGCGCGCGGGCTCCACCGCGGGCCTTAGGCCGACGCCCAACGGGTCACGACGTCCTACAGGAGGAGAAGTGCACGCGTTCGGAGTCCGACGGCCACGGGCGGCGCGCGCGGCGCGAACGCCACGCGTCGCAACGCCCGTTGCTCGCGAACTTTCCGAGAGACGCGTCTGAATCTCCCCTTTCGACCTTTCGGGTTTCTCAGGTTTACCCCTGAACGGTTTCACGTACTCTTGAACTCTCTCTTCAAAGTTCTTTTCAACTTTCCCTCACGGTACTTGTTCGCTATCGGTCTCGTGGTAATATTTAGCCTTAGATGGAGTTTACCACCCACTTAGGGCTGCACTCTCAAGCAACCCGACTCTGAGGAGAGACCCTCCCGCGGCATGCGGCGGCCAGCTACGGGCCTGGCACCCTCTCTGGGTAAGTGGCCCCGTTCAAGAAGGACTTGGGCGCGCCGCGCTACCTCGGGATAACGGATCCTCCCTAACACCACATTTCCCGGCGTCCGTCTCCGGACGCGGGATTCGGTGCTGGGCTCTTCCCTGTTCGCTCGCCGCTACTAAGGGAATCCTAGTTAGTTTCTTTTCCTCCGCTTAGTAATATGCTTAAATTCAGCGGGTAGTCTCACCTGCTCTGAGGTCGCGTTCATTGGTTTCTTTCGATAGCCGACAGGCCGCGTAGGCAACGGGATCCTTCGGGCTAAACGCGCGCGATCGGACGTCGGACGAATACCTCGCGCCGCCCCGGACGAATCTCGGTGGCGGGGGGATTCACACTCGGACACGTCGACCGGCGCGTCGCCCGGGCATCGTTTACCGGTACGCGGATGGCGGTCGGCTCGAATGATTATATCGTTCGATAGTTTAAAGCGACGCGTTAGCGCGCCGCCCCGACGTCGAGCGCGATGGCGCGCTCGCGGTATCGGGGGGCGGCTCGTGCGCGAGCGCTCAGATTCTTGCCTCGGCGGCCGTCCGCTTTTCGCGCTTGACCGACGCCCCGTACGTACGGCGCGCGTTCCGCTCACACGATTGGGAGCGTGTACTGCGCGCGCGCACCACATGGGGGGGCCTTCGCGTTATCGGCGGTACGCCGACCCGGCAGTCGTGGAAATTGAAACGACCCTCAGCCAGGAGTGGTCCAGGAACAGTATCCGAGGACCGCAATGTGCGTTCGAAATGTCGATGTTCAAGTGTCCTGCAGTTCACAAGTTGACGCGCAATTAGCTGCGTTCTTCATCGACCCACGAGCCAAGTGATCCACCGTTCAGGGTAATCTTTCATACAGTTAACCAGCGACTCTCTGTCCGCGGTACTGCGTTTAATCGGTTTTACACTTACGCAAAGTTTTGCACGCTTACACGTTGCTAGAACGAGAGGTGTTTGACTTCGCAGAGCGGACGTAAAGTCCGAGACGCGTTCGTCCTGCGCGGCTCCCGTACTCAGATCGCTCCCCCCTTTCGAGGGGCGCGCGGTACGCGGGGACGAACGTTCCGTTAGTCAGGCGAATATCCTTCGACCACCTTCGGGCGGTGCGAGCACCTTTGCGCGCAGTCTTCGTCTTTATTAATCTGCGACGCGGACCGACGTCGGTCGTACACGACATGACCGACCGGACCATCCGCCGCGCTCCGCCGGCGTGCCACTGCACCTCCGACAAGGGAGGCCGGGGCCGGATTCGGGGCGCTGGGGTCCGGCGGCCGCTATACGACCGCGACGACGGCGCGACGCACTCGTCTTTATCAATCTACGCTGCGGGCCGACGTCGGTCGTACACGACATGACCGACCGGACCGTCCGCCGCGCTCCGCCGGCGTGCCACTGAACCTCCGACAAGGGAGGCCGGGGCCGGATTCGGGGCGCTGGGGTCCGGCGGCCGCTATACGACCGCGACGACGGCGCGACGCACTCGTCTTCATTAATTTACGCTGCGGACCGACGTCGGTCGTACACGACATGACCGACCGGACCGTCCGCCGCGCTCCGCCGGCGTTCCTCTGCACCTCCGACAAGGGAGGCCGGGGCCGGTTTCGGGGCGCTGGGGTCCGGCGGCCGCTATACGACCGCGACGACGGCGCGACGCACGACGACAAGACTGGGACGCGCGCATTAGCTCGCTGTGCCCTGACCGTCGGGGCCGGCGGGAGCGTCGCATTCACCCGTGGTTGTGACACTTAAAAACTCAAACTCCGAGGCGCGGAGCGCCGAGCCGGCTGCGCGGTGGCTGCCGGCGGCGCTTTTACGTACGCAGTATCTCTCGGCCTGAGCGGCACGGGGGGCGCTCTCGTCATCGGACCTCTCGACTAGGTACCTGACTTCCGGCGTGCCGACCCTCGCGGGTCGGCCGACGCCTCGGACTTCGTTAGTCCTTAACAGTTCGAATCAGTTCGACCGGCGCTCGTACGGCCGACGCGACCGCCGTCGTAGACGTGGTCGGCCGAGGGCGCCATTAATATTCATTCATTATTAATATCGATCCGTGCATCGTATTAATTAATTGTACGTAATGTTTTATAAACATTCGTTAATGATCCTTCCGCAGGTTCACCTACGGAAACCTTGTTACGACTTTTACTTCCTCTAAATGATCAAGTTTGGTCATCTTCCCAGCATCATCGGCGACGTCGAAACGCCACCGCGCACCGGTCCGAAGACCTCACTAAATCATTCAATCGGTAGTAGCGACGGGCGGTGTGTACAAAGGGCAGGGACGTAATCAACGCGAGCTTATGACTCGCGCTTACTGGGAATTCCTCGTTCATGGGGAACAATTGCAAGCCCCAATCCCTAGCACGAAGGAGGTTCAGCGGGTTACCCGGGCCGTTCGGCCAGGGAAGACACGCTGATTCCTTCAGTGTAGCGCGCGTGCGGCCCAGAACATCTAAGGGCATTACAGACCTGTTATTGCTCAATCTCGTGCGGCTAGAAGCCGCCTGTCCCTCTAAGAAGAATTAATTGTACGCCGACAGTAAAAATCGCGCACGACCGCGACGCGAGCGCCGGGTCGGCGGACCTTTGAGATGTCGAAAATACGCCTAGTTAGCAGGCTAGAGTCTCGTTCGTTATCGGAATTAACCAGACAAATCGCTCCACCAACTAAGAACGGCCATGCACCACCACCCACCGAATCAAGAAAGAGCTCTCAATCTGTCAATCCTTCCGGTGTCCGGGCCTGGTGAGGTTTCCCGTGTTGAGTCAAATTAAGCCGCAGGCTCCACTCCTGGTGGTGCCCTTCCGTCAATTCCTTTAAGTTTCAGCTTTGCAACCATACTTCCCCCGGAACCCAAAAGCTTTGGTTTCCCGGAAGCTGCCCGCCGAGTCATCGGAGGAACGTCGGCGGATCGCTAGCTGGCATCGTTTATGGTTAGAACTAGGGCGGTATCTGATCGCCTTCGAACCTCTAACTTTCGTTCTTGATCAATGAAAGCGTTTTTGGCAAATGCTTTCGCTTCTGTCCGTCTTGCGACGATCCAAGAATTTCACCTCTAACGTCGCAATACGAATGCCCCCATCCGTTCCTATTAATCATTACCTCGGGGTTCCGAAAACCAACAAAATAGAACCGAGGTCCTATTCCATTATTCCATGCACACAGTATTCAGGCGAAATTTTAGCCTGCTTTAAGCACTCTAATTTGTTCAAAGTAAACGTGCCGGCCCACCTCGACACTCAATGAAGAGCACCGCGGTGGGATTGAGATTGGGCCGCCCCGAGAGGCTAAGCCCACCGGCAGGACGTCCCGCGGACACGCCAGTTAACACCGCGAGCGATGAACCGGCGGCGCGGGACACAAATTCGACTACGAGCTTTTTAACCGCAACAACTTTAATATACGCTATTGGAGCTGGAATTACCGCGGCTGCTGGCACCAGACTTGCCCTCCAATTGATCCTCGTTAAAGGGTTTAGAGTGTACTCATTCCGATTACGGGGCCTCGGATGAGTCCGTATCGTTATTTTTCGTCACTACCTCCCCGTGCCGGGAGTGGGTAATTTGCGCGCCTGCTGCCTTCCTTGGATGTGGTAGCCGTTTCTCAGGCTCCCTCTCCGGAATCGAACCCTGATTCCCCGTTACCCGTTACAACCATGGTAGGCGCAGAACCTACCATCGACAGTTGATAAGGCAGACATTTGAAAGATGCGTCGCCGGTGCGAGACCGTGCGATCAGCAAAAAGTTATTCAGAGTCACCAAGGTGTACGACGACGGGCGAACCCGACGCCGATTGGTTTTGATCTAATAAAAGCGCTCCTTCCGTCTCCGGTCGGAGCTCTGTTTGCATGTATTAGCTCTAGAATTACCACAGTTATCCAAGTAAATGTGGGTACGATCTAAGGAACCATAACTGATTTAATGAGCCTTTCGCGGTTTCACCTTAATTTGGCTTGTACTGAGACATGCATGGCTTAATCTTTGAGACAAGCATATGACTACTGGCAGGATCAACCAGGGAGCTGTCACCCGTCCGCGGCCACGTTCGGAAGACGCGCACCGATGGTAACGCGCCGACCTGGCGTAACGCAGATCGAGAGAACAGTCGCACCTCCGGCGAGCCGAGGGCGGAGCAGAATCGTCACGCCGCTGCGAGAGCGGCGGCGGTCTGTCTTCTCGCCCGGCCCGGAAGTATACTACTACATATTACAATATATAGCAAAAACTGACCGTGTCGAAATCAGTCGGCAGCGACGAGCGCGCGCCGACCACACATTTCACGCACAGTGGAGCAGGATGCGCCGACGTCGAAATAGGACGACGTTTACTTGACGACATGACCGCCCGCAGCAGTTCTAAAGAGAATAATTTATAACGCGGAATCTCGTCCGCGAACGGCTTCAACATTCCCAGAAACACCCTTCGCTAGATTGAAAGCGACATGGTACGCGGTCTGAGCGCGCGTTTCGGAAAACTGTCGTGCCGCGCTCTCACGCTCGGTACGAGGCGAGTCGTTGCATATTTGTGGACGACGTCCAGAGGACGCCTCGAGATTTAAGTGCGCCCGCATAAGGTGTACAACGCTAACTGCGAAAGTCAGCGTCGTCCGCGGGCATGCTGTGGCAATCGCTAATGTTACGGTTACGAGCGCTTGGCGGCGATATGTGGGAACGCAACCTTTCGGTTAAACCGCACAGCGTCAATTAAAACTCTCGTCTCTAATGGCGAACGCCGGTTCTTCGCGAACGAAGCTTACCGAGGCGCTCTCTAGCCACCAGCAGATCAAAGTCAACAACGCGTGCGGCCCGGCAGGGAGCATCTTTATCGTTTACTAATACCAAGACTGTCGACTCGTCGCAACTAAACGGGATCGAGCGGAACCGGACGGCGTTAGCCGTCGCGGACTCACCTCTCCCTATATAAGCGCAACGGACCGAGTACGGGTTGCGAAACGCTAGTACGGGTCGCTCCCGGCTCGCTCGAACGGATACCGCCGACGCTCGCGCGGACTTATCGCACTTTTCGCCTTGGTCCCCGTCCGGGTCGAGTTCGAAATTTTGGAAATATTTTTTTTTTTGAAAATTTTTTTTTTTTTTGGAAATTTTTTTTTCTTTCAAATGTTCTCTCCGGCGCTCTCTGCTAAATTTTTGGATTTTTTTTTTTGAAAATTTTTTTTTCTTTCAAAAGTTCCGTCCAGCGCTCCCTGCTGAAATTTTTGGATTTTGGAAATTTTGTCTTTCGGGTGGCGCTGGATGTCGATCGAGCGCGCCGCCGTAGTCCAGCCGACCGCCCGCGCGCCGTCGCCGGCCGGGTAGCGCTCGGTACATTTCGCCCCGCTCGACGACGGGAGACTCGCGCTGTCGATCGAGCGCGCCGCCGGAGTCCAGCCGACCGCCCGCGCGCCGTCGCCGGCCGGGTAGCGCTCGGTACATTTCGCCCCGCTCGACGACGGGAGACTCGCGCTGTCGATCGAGCGCGCCGCCGGAGTCCAGCCGACCGCCCGCGCGCCGTCGCCGGCCGGGTAGCGCTCGGTAGATTTCGCCCCGCTCGACGACGGGAGACCCGCGCTGTCGATCGAGCGCGCCGCCGGAGTCCAGCCGACAGCCCGCGCGCCGTCGCCGGCCGGGTAGCGCTCGGTACATTTCGCCCCGCTCGACGACGGGAGACCCGCGCTGTCGATCGAGCGCGCCGCCGGAGTCCAGCCGACCGCGCTCGCGCCGTCAACGGCCCCATAAAAGATTTTCTTGAAATTTTCTTTTTCGCCTATAAGTCCCGGCCAGCGCTCTCTGCAAAATTTCAGAAATTTTTTTTTTTGAAAAATTTTTTTTTGAAAATTTTTTTTTCTTTCAAAAGTTCCGTCCAGCGCTCTCTGCTGAAATTTTTGGATTTTGGAAATTTTGTCTTTCGGGTGGCGCTGGATGTCGATCGAGCGCGCCGCCGTAGTCCAGCCGACCGCCCGCGCGCCGTCGCCGGCCGGGTAGCGCTCGGTACATTTCGCCCCGCTCGACGACGGGAGACTCGCGCTGTCGATCGAGCGCGCCGCCGGAGTCCAGCCGACAGCCCGCGCGCCGTCGCCGGCCGGGTAGCGCTCGGTACATTTCGCCCCGCTCGACGACGGGAGACCCGCGCTGTCGATCGAGCGCGCCGCCGGAGTCCAGCCGACC
>CAXIES010000423.1:0-16095 GCA_964023965.1 Melinopterus prodromus
AAAATATCGTCTGCCACTTAAATTCCTCACCAAAACTCGTCTGCCACCCATATAACTAAAAGCGAAAAAAATAAATAAAAAATTATGTCTGCAAGGATAAAATGGATTGAAATGCTTCTTTTTATATCAGCAAACCCAAAAATAATAGTCTGGTACTAATAACATTATAAGGGGTTATAATAAGGGGTTGTAACCCTCCTGTAACCCCCTATCGCGGAAGTGCGCCGGCAGACGTTCAGATTACTATTATACAATACACACATAACGCATACAAAAAAAAATTAAGCTTGCGAAAATGACCCGGAAATTTCTGTCGTTACCTGGACTATTATAACCTCCGAATTTTATTTAAATATTCGTGTAGGTATTGCATCTCCGCACATGCGCCACACATTCGCCACGCTTATACCGATGTTAGGTTACGTGTTTCTTTCGGTTTTCCAACGAGTGTCGACAAAATATTTTAAGATAACTAATTACTACATCTTGTGGAAGAAGTTTGTTTCGAGAGGTATATTTTTATATTTTGTTTCGCTGTGTGACTAGAGCCCTCGGTATTTATAGAAGAATTTGTCTTCACGCATATATTTTTACTTTTAAGTTAAGAACTTGGTAAAAAAGAAAGAAGAAAAGACGGTTTTCCTCCCTCCGTCTTGTGCTGCGCTTTAAATGTATTTGACTACTACACTATTATTTATTTACTTCTAAGGAATCTATGACTGTAAGTTGTGGCCGTCCCATGTTTTTTCTACAATTTTGAATTATCAGTTCTCATAGTCGCTATTTTTAGTGTAAACTTTGATAATGCCTGAATAAGGCGAAACATGTCAGCTACGCAATAAAATCTTACTGAATATTACTGAACAGTGAAGAACATCTCATTGAAAACCTTTTCTTGTATTACATATACCTGCTTTATACTGCGTTAAAATATCTACAAAAGAAGCAAAATAGTTTGTGATCGGTATACCAGATATGGTCGTTTCTCAATGTCTCCGGAACTCAAACTTTGTTAATTATTCTTGCGCGCTAATTGTTTGAATCTCGACCGGCCAAACTAGCATAAGTGACTGCCACCCTAAGCTATCGATTGGTGCATACTTGTTAAAATCGGATGACAGGAATTGCTTAAAAAGCTTGCTTTTCTTCACCGTGGTACCCGACACGGTCCTTTGTCGATGTCTCTGGAGCACAAACTTTGTTAATTATTTTTGCCCTCTAATTGTTTGAATCTCGACCGGACAAAACTAGCATTACTCGTTGCCACCCTAAACTATCGATTGGTGCATAATTTGTTAAAATCGGATGACAGCATGTGCTTAAAAAACTTGCTTTTGTTCACCGTTGCACCCGCCACGGTCCTTTCTCGATGTTTCCGGAGCACAAAATTTGTTAATTATTTCTGCCCGCTAATTGTTTGAATCTCGGCCGGGCAAAACTAGCATAACTCGCTGCCACCTTAAGCTATCGATTGGTGCATAATTTGTTAAAATCGGCTGACAGGAAATGCTTAAAAAACTTGACCAAATTGTCGTAAAGTCAACTTTCATTTTAATTTTTAGGACACTAATTATGATTTGATCGACCGGGCTAAACTCATGGGGTATCAGGACCTTAAGATCTTTAAAATAATGTATCATTTATTAAAATCGGTTAAAAAACAAACTTATTGCTAACTTCTACTGCCAACTTCCTCAGGGTAATAAAGTATAGCGATGAGTGTAGTTTTATTTTAGTATGTTGGTACGCATATGACACCCACTAATGAACAAATATAAATCGGTCAGAATTTGATTAGTTTTTAAAACTTGACGTTTCGTCAAAGCGGTAGCAACCTAATACTTTCTATACAGAAATATAACCATCCCTGAATTAAAAAAATACATATTTACTCAAAAATCAGCCCAAAAAACGTTGTAAGTCACTCTTGACAAATACTACATAGCGCTACTCGCTCACATGCGATGCTTCGCCTTCGGCGTCGCGCCGCGTTACCGCTTATCGCGCTATTCCATACTTTCGGCACTTGTAACATAAATAATTAAATTTTTCAAATAATACCATTCCTTGCTTTTTTTCATTTTATTGTCTACATCTGTGGTTACTGTGGTGATTGAAAAACACTATGGGCGGTTTTTTCAAGTACCTACTACGTAGTCAACGTTTCGTTGTAAAATAGAAACAAAATTTAACTTCAAACATGTAAACAGGTATGTCAAACTCTAATTTATCTGATGTGTTATATGTGGTACACGTCAAAATTATATAGTATGAATTGATATTAATGTATTGTAATTACACCTGAAATTTGAAGCGACATCAACGCCAATATGCCTTTACTTGAGGAACTATCGAACGCCAAGTGCGTAGCTATCTGCTTCTGGACCATATTGGTTTTTATGGACTACTACAGTTTCTGGCTTAAAAAGAAGGAAGAGGGAGAAGAAAAGGAAGGGGAAGGAACAGAAAATAAAGAATAGGCCGCACCTAGGCCAGCATACAAATAACATAAGTGAATGTAGATTAGACAATAAATAACACTGTCGCTATGACTTAACTTTGTAGTTTAACTCATATTTTATATTAACTGATTATCTTACCTTCTAGAATCTGCATAAGCTGCATCACAAAGGGTGATCGAGATGGAGTGTTCCCTGCAAACGAGGGAATTATTGTTTACATTTACATCACGAATTAAATAGATTAGGAGTTCATGCACATATAGAACACGGTGCGCGTCAAAATTACCGGAATACAAAAATCAGTTAACTTAAAGTTGATTTCTTCTCGGAACACTAATCCAGCTTTGATTTTTTAACTTCATTTGTGATTGTTTCATAAACGAAATTGTGGCACGGATATTCTATTATTTGTGTGCCTGGATATGAAAAGGGACCAGTTGCCTGAAATTGAGTTGGTGCTCCAAAATTTTAAACTTATTACCATAAAGAGAAATTTAAGAAAAACTAGGTTGCTGATGCAACAATGACGCTTCAAACTATTGCAAAGTTTAAAAGTTAATAACTTCGCGCATATTTGCAAGTTACGCAGACTCCAACATTTTTGGAGCAATTTCGATATTAGTTTTAATATTTTTAGCAGAATTTAATATTTTATTATTCCGTTTAGGTTTTATAGGTTTTTTAATCTATAGCGTCATGGACCGGGGGTTACAAAATGGCGTAACATTGGTAACGATTCGACAAAGTTTTTATTTTTCTTTATCATATCCAGTATGATGAAGTATTGTAATCGTGCCGAAAACAAAATTGAGATTTTAACGGAAATAGGTCTTTATGGGTCCCCGAACATTCTTGACCAAGGTACAAAATATTTCTGTGTGTAAACGATTTTTGTGGCGACGATTCCGGAAAAACTACTAAAGGTATCGGGAGGAAAGTTGATATTTAAAAGTTTTATGACCAAACTTAGAGCTGAAAATCATTTTATTCCAAAGGGTCCCGAGGAACTGGTAGTTTATTCTAAGCGTTTTTCAAGGATTTTGCAAATGAACAGCCATTTCTGTAATTTCGGCAAAATAGTTAAATAATAAATTAAAGTAGAGGAAAGTTTGAATAATTTATGTCTATGACTTTTTTTGGTAAAATTAATAGTTTAGCTTCAAGAGCAAATTCTATTTGATCGATATCGATCGCATCTGCATTGATATGAAATTACATAGTAGCCTGGATTTGACAAATATTTTTTTGTGCTGTCACCAGCGATTAGAAATATCAAGATACGACACTTGCGGCGGCACCTTTGATGTCGGTGTTCCAAGTTTTACGAAACTAGCAGGCGCGACAGCCGTGATTTGAAAAAGTCCGCTAGATGGCGCCACTGCAAAAGAGGCAAATTTATTACTTCAAACTGATACGGACACTGTCACATTGACAGAAAAATGTAAACTGTCACTCTGACAGGATGAATATATACAAAATGATATGTACATATTATTACACAACTACATTTTATAATTAGGTTGGAAATAAACTTTTTCTACTAGTTTAAATAATAAATTAAAGTAGAGGAAACTTAAAAATAGAATAATTTATACCTATAACATGTTTTGGTAAAATTAATAGTTTAGCTTGAAAAGCAAATTCCATTTGATCGAGGTCGGTCGCATCTGTATTGATATGAAATTACATAGTAGCCAGGATTTGATAAATATTTGACTTTATCATACGCAGTATGATGAAGTATTTATTATCCTTCGCTAACATTCCTTACATTTTACACACTGTATATAAAGCCGTTGCGCCGTTGACTCACAATTTTAAAGAAAGAAACAAATTTTTTCTCTATTACACCACGATATATCACCTCTCGGGCTAGGCATTGCTCATAATATTGTCTTGTGTCGTCGACTCCACATCGGATTAGAGCGAAAAAAAGTTATCGCAGTTATAGAACCGGTTGTAGGACGTCATTAGTTAATTAGAAAGTTAGTGTAAACTTTATCTAGAGTACATTTGTAGACTTTCTGTCTGTTATACCGCTTGTTTTGCGTAATATATTTTTCTAGTTGCTTACTTTAAGTCTCAGGAAACTGTCGAACGAGAACGCAGTCTATCAGGATGGCCGAGCTGTACCAGAAGGATACCATCTCTAATAAATTACTGAATTCAAAATTCGTAAATCTAAAATATTCTGTGTCCATTTTCTGCTGGCCACTCTTTTGTTTCAGCGAATTCTAAGGGTAACTTGCAGCTGAAGCTTGATACAGATTAGGATGACCGAATGTGATCAAGATGAACAAGGAGTGCTTCGGACGGCTCCCAGGGCAGGTTTTTCTGTGGTTTTCCCTCGTCCCTCGGTGAATACTGGGAGTTTTAAACACCTTAAGACGTACCACAGACGCAGACGATGCCAGGCCAGTACCACAAATAGGCTCGATGACGCGCCAAGAGCAGGATGGCCGTGTTAGGAACATGTGCTATAGACTACCATCGGTATCATAGAAACGAGAATAATATTGATTGTCATAGTCAGATCATATAAATAAATATGCATATTACCATTTTAAGAGTTATATTCGTATTCAAGAGTTACATATATATATATATATATATATATATATATATATATATATATATATATATATATACATCCTGCTATACATGTGGCGTCCTTTCAAAAAACATGCTTATGGCGTCTACCAGAAGGAGTCGTGTATACAATATTTTCGTTCAAATATACTGTTTCCTATGACTTTCAGTGGTAGGTGACCACATTTGTTTCTTGATTTTCAATCACATAGTTTCATTTTGCAATGCATGTGGCGTCCTTTCAAATCGCCGATTATCTGGACTCCGTCCGTGTATAGGTTCAGTTTATTGCGCCGCATATATGGCGTCTACAGTGTATGTTAGTTTCAAGCAGCAATGTATGCAACAGCCGACAGTGTTGCCGCAGAAATAGTATGTCTAAACGGTTTTAATGAGCCTGATACAAGGTCAAACGATTCATGACCTGCGACGCGCTTGTCTCCCCTCGACTTCGAGTAGAAATTAGTCGTGAATTCGTTCTCGTTGAAAACCAATAAGATACTTGTAACACATTGCTTTTTGGTAAAAAAATTTATAAGTTAAATTTGCACTCGCAAATTTTAAGTTTTTAAGATGTTTTATTTTGTAGAAGATTACAAGACTTTTACATTGAAGTAAAGCACTTATTCTATGTTAGTGGTAACACTACTGTATGTAGGTTAATACTAGTTATAATAATAATGTTGTTGACAAGGTCGGTGTATTTATACTCTTCCTTATCTTTTGCTGAGATGGCAAGCGAAAGTACTAGACGGGCGTGGGCCGCGCACATAACTTATATAAAATATATAAATATATAAACATCTTTTGTAATATGTAGATTACGAACACAGGAAGTGTTACCTAATGATCTTTTTAAACATTATTTTGATAACTAATTATTATTATTGAAATAAAACAAGATCTCTTGTTCTTTGCAGAGTTTTTAATTTTATCGAGATTAGTTTCGATGCCTAGGCATTATTCCAATCCCGGGATCCCGGTATCCCGTTAAATATTGAACTTGTTCGGGACCCCGGGATTATAAATCAAAATACCGGGATCACGAAAAAGTTCAATCTAAATTATTTTCTTATTTTTTTATTGGTGAAATATGGGCACTGAATTAAACTTCAATCTATAGCAGCACCCTTTCTGATTAGATTAATTATCAAGCATAAGTTGTTCATTTACACCAACATGTTGCTATGATAGGAGGAACAGATATTGCAAGAAGTAGATATACTTGAATATGGAGGCAAAAATAAACCTGTTCAGCTTGGTTTAGTCCGTTTAGTTACCTAGGCTGTATGTAAAACAGAAACAAAAACATAATCATAAAAAGCAAATAAAATTAGTGGCTAATTACTTTCCTGTATTTAATGATGTACTACAGAATATAAAATTAGTATTGGTATTTACTATTCATAGGTATAAAAACAGCGAAAAAAAATTATAATAAGTATAAAATAAAGATACCAATGAATATATTTAACTGTAAAATGAAACCTAAATTGTACCAAAAATAATTTTCTATTAATCGTTGTTATTAATATTTCTATGGTTCACTCCAATCGAACGAACGATGTCATCTCTTGTTCCGATTTGCAAGTTTCTTCCAGTTTAAGGATTTTACTTTAAACTAAAAAACAAAATATTTAGGTACGTTTCTCTGTCATGGTTCAAAACACCTCGAGTTTGTGATGAGCTGTCATAGCGGTAATATTGTCATCTTAAAAATTTTTTTTTGCACAATTATCGAATTTTTCGCTTTTTTAGTAACAAGCTTTGTCAAAAAGTGCACTTAGATAAAATGTATTTTTAAAATGTGGGTTGGATTTTTGAACTATATTTAACAAAACCGAAAGACATACCAGTAATATTCATTTTATTCATGACAAGAAATTGGATATTTAATATTTTAAAAAGTTTTAAGTTGCACTAAATATTTCATCAATTTTTAACAATAAATAGCACTTGAAGACGCGTTAACAGGTATAAAAGTCATTATACGTATTTTTTTGTAAGCAATGATTGTTTTATTTAAAATGCAAGCAGTTTGACTATTTGCATAATAAGGAGCCATGACGTATGAATTCTAAAGTTTTCCAATTTTGTCTTAAAGAAGAAAACAAAAAATCATCAAAATGTTTATTGTCGTTAATATGAAAATTTAAATTAAATTTGACTCTTACTGTTACTTATTTCTTTTGCCGTGACAATTCTTTAAACATTTTACGGAAAACGTAAAATTTGTGAGCTAATTTAAGATGGAAGAGCAAGTTATTATCTATTAGAGTTTAAATTTTGTTTATTATTGATGTCAATACGCTCACTTTGACACCTCTTAAACAGACAGTTTTGGTTTTCTCCTTGTAAGGTAAAATTTGAAAACGTTGGTCATGTTTCGGGGTAAAAGATATTGTCCAATCAATTATATTTTAGGTGTAGTGTATTTACTGACTGGATTTGGTAACTTTTGGCATTCCAGGCGTTTTGATCCGACAAGTTTTGTTTCCGTGAATCTCGGGATCCCCGGATTACAGAACCTTAAATCCCGTGATCATTATATTTTTCCGGGATTGGGAGCCCTACTACTCTACGAGACATCATCTTCAGTCGGTAATCTACAAAATTTCGTATCCTAAGATAAATATTTCATCATTTGTTACTTTATGTTATTAGCTTTCACATACAAAATAGTAATTATTATTGCTGTTTTTTTATATGTAAAACTACTGTCCTGATTATCTCACAGGTTTTTTTGAATAGGGGATTAAAAGAGAGTTTTTGCGATATTCTAAAACGATACTTTTTGGGTTGTCGGGGCTCCAGTGTCAATTAGCTGACCATGTTATTCCTTCAATTATTTTGTCAGTAAATGTAGACTGCCCTTAGGTATTAAAATTACAAAAGGCATCAATATGATAGCAATACAATAAAAGCGGATCAAACATACCAAATAACAGTCGCAACTTTTACTATCGGTCGAAAAAGTATTGAACCCTGGTTTTGAAGGGTCATAAGTCGCAAACCTAAAGCAACTAACAAACAAATTTGAAATAAAGTTTGTTATTCTTCCAAATAATTTCTACATAACATAACTTTCAAAATAATTTGCCTGCGGGCAACAAGAGCACGAGACAACTGAAAAAATGTACCCGATTTTATCAATTTTAAAGAAACGCTCGTCATTTCAACTTTTTTCCCGGCTGGCCAAAAAAAAATCAAGCTTTGCCCCTAATGTAAGTTAACTTAACAACCACTCTATAGATTGGATTTTGTGCATTGGTAAATTTCTATAAAGGCAGCAAACAATGTTATTAAAAAAACAAATATCTTAGTAACGATAAGGACGAAAAGAATCGTCTTATTTTACTTAATACGTATATTGGAATAGCATCACAATTGAGTTGTTAGTTAAGGGGACTATTAGCGAGCGAAAAGCAACAGCCGATTAACTGTTTTTGATAATTATATTACATTAATAGTTATTGTATTATATGAATGTACATATCTTTATGAAAACATAACAATTTTTAAATGAAAAAATATTCCAAATTCCCACCCAAGGCATCTCATAATATCATATGTATACAAGTAGGTATATAAATCTTCAGGTAATTATTTATATACGTACGTAAGTACACGTCAATTGGTGTCCTAACAGTTGAAGTAGTCAAGATTGGACATCATTTCTTTACTATTTCAGACAAAAGCTTTAACTGCACAATAGACAAGTAGAAAGATGTGTATTAAATCGCGATTTGTCAAAATACACATTAGCATCATAAGTATCCACCAATAAGCGATAAAAAGTCATTTCATGACACGAAACCTGCTACGAAATACGTGCAGATTTTTTATTTATCGCAACGGACAAATTTGTACTATTTAATTGTAGAAAATACAATAATTAAAGTTTTTTTAGTATTGTTATAAAATTTAAACTGCACGGTTTTGAAATATGGTCAAACTTATTAATTTGAGTTGTGATCCTTACCGGTTTTATATAGGTACTGATTAACACTTTCTTATTTAATATTTAATTAGGAAATACATACAGTTAAAATATTGTTGACGTTGGTACGTCATCGAGCAAACTGATAAAAAAATCTTGTTTACATAGAGAAAAAAAAAACAGCAACATCTATGAACATTATCGTGATCAACCAATGTTTTCATAAGAAATAATATAAAAACAATTAAAATAATACATTTTCCCAAAAGTTAATAACAATACGTCTGCTATTTTATAAATACCAAAATTTTAAAAGACCGCCATAGGAACAAAAATACAACATAGATTAAACTCCGTCTATTCAGTGGATAACCGGTTCTTAATTGTCGCAAGCGGTGATCGATTTAAAAATCGCAATAAAACGCATATAAAATACTGTGCGAACGGCTTAAAATGGTCTTCATGATATATGGAAATAAAAGGGGGGTTAACGCATGTTTTTTGTTTAGTCATTGCTGAGTTATAAGCTTTCAAACACAGGGCGCAATGCTTTTGCAACCGGTAGTAGTCATAAATTGCCAATATTTACAACAATTTAACAAAATTAAAACTGCTAAACAATTAACATTATACCAAAATGATACAAAACATGAGTGTAACATGAAATACGCAATACATGAAAGCGACAATTAAAGAAAAATAACTCGCTGATATCAGTCGCACCTATGGTAGTATTACTTAATTCGGTTGAGTTATTACAACCTACATTTAAAGAAAAGCTGAAGATATTAACTCAAACTTTCAGTATCCGATCGCAAGCTCATGGCAGCATTTTTTCAATAATGCGTTTTTTTCTTCGCAATAATGGTGCTGTGTAACAAAAAAAGTTAATTTAACATTGAAATAAAATGGAACAGTTTAATTTACCACCTAAATATACCACCTAACCGGCAACCGCACTATGTTGATACATTGCATTAAACGAACGCTGAGATCAGTCGAAAACACCGTGTACGGCCGATACTATTCTATCTCAACACCGTACAAATGAAGGTGAAACAAACAAAACCGGTTTAGACAACAGTTACCGATGATGCCAAATCAACTGGGGGTCGTATCATCGATGGCTTGGTATGAAGGTATACGCCGTCAGTATACACGTTGCAGCGCCACCCGCGGCGACGTTCAAGCACGGAACTAAAGTATACGAATTTGCTCCACATATTCATATTTATGGCGTCCTCCAAAAATTTGTCTATGGTTCATGTTCACGCTTACGATCACATTTAGCACAGTTTGGCGATATGGCGCCCGTATACGGCGCCCATATCCAAACCGGGCGCCACATGTAATGGAATCGGTCAATTGAAGGACGCCGTATGTATAGCAGGATGTATATATATATATATATATATATATATATATATATATATATATATATATATATATATATGTAACATATATATATATATATATATGTTATATATATGTATATATGTTATATATATGTATATATATATGTATATATGTTACATATATATATATATATATATATATATATATATACCGGCTGGTCGTTTTAACTTGAGACTCCTAAATATCTCGTGAAATATGCATGGTACGACAAAAGTGTCTTGAATAAACTTGTAGGACTCAAAGGGGGAAATGAGCTGACGATATCAGTTTCATTACAGATTGCGCTGCAATCGGTGAAACTGAGGTTAACTTCACTTTTTTAAATGGGAATACCCATTTTTTTTTTATCAAATTATGTTTTTCCGCTAAATAAGAACAATCTTTTGTCGGAACAATTTTTTCTTACGATGCATCTATTAAAAGTTATTGACGATGGAAGTTTGTGGCGGCTGCGGTAGTTACGACTGCTGCCTCTGCATGGGATGCGCTCACCGTATGGCACTCAACGCAACGACTAAGTAGACACTCACGGTACAACGTAGGAAGGTATGTGCGTAATCGGGATACGTTTTGGTATCTAGCGCGTTGCGCTGTCATGCGCATAGGGGTTGTTTACGAACGAAAAAAATGCATCGGACGATAAAAAGTTTCAGACAGAAGATGCTTCTTATTTAGCGTAAAATCATAATTAGATAAAAAATTTGGGTACACCCATTTAAAAAAATGAAGTTAGCCTCATTTTCACCGATTACAGCGCCATCTGCAATGAAAGTGATATACCCCCTTTGACTCATACAAGTTTGTTTAAGACACTTTTGTCGTACCATGCATATTTCACGAGATATTTAGGAGTCTCAAGTTAAAACGACCACCCGGTATATATATATATATATATATATATATATATATATATAGTGGTAAAATATTAGTTGGGTCGATCGATCACAGAAACCGTCAGGATATGCGCCATGTACTTAGACAATTCATACGTTGCTGAACTATATTTTCCTTATGAATCTTAGGTAGGAAGTAGGCCTTGCTTAGAACTGAGTTTCTTATGTTTAAATATTTAAAGTCTTCAGTAGTTATATGCTTGGTTTCCTTTAATTGAGTTAGCAAATTATTAGTTTTCGTTTGAATAATTTGTACCGTCACCTAACATCTCTAAAGACTTGGCTATATAAGGTTCTTTGTCCATAAGTACTGTGACAGAGCCTTTGTCAGCTTTTATCACCAAGACATTAGGATTTTCTACTAAAAAATACTTTGTTTTAACTCTTAAACCTATTAAGAAACTTTCAAGTGCGGTGTTTGTTTTTTTAGTCAACAAGTAATTAGTTATAATGTTTGTAGCTTTTGCTCTAATCAGATCTTTATTTGTATTAGCACAGCACGCCAGGACACCCTCAACCTCCATCAACAACTTTCTTATATTGATATCATTTTTATCAGTCGGTAAGAAAAATTTAGGACCCAAAGATAGAAAATTTAAAATGTCCACAGGGATGGTAGCAGAAGACAAATTTACCACCCAGCCATCATTATTCTTAAAAAAATTCAAAGTAACCTCACATTTTTTCCCATCAATTTACCAAATTTCTTTTTATTAGCAGCCTTAACCTTATTGTAAATTTTGTTATAACTAAATTTTAAACTATCCGTAAAGCTTGAAAAGAAATGAAATGGTACCACGGCTCTTATCAAATCATGTAAAGTTGACATCTGTTTATTAATTTTGTTTATGTTACTTATAGTTATACTGATCTCGAAATTGATAGTCGTCGTCTCCAACCTAGTAGCGATCCTGTTCTTTTTAACCCATCTTGAATGTGTCTGGGCGAAACTCCTGCTGTTCGACATTTTATAAGGAAGGTCTGCCTATTCTTTAACTTTGCTAGCCTGGTGTTGTTATTTGAAAGGTTCTTCATGTGTCCCATCACGTTCCTTCCATATGTTGTCTCAATATCATGATAAAAACCCATTCTATAAATTGATATATAATTCTTCGATCGAAAATATTGAATGGTCGAAATATTGCAATCATAAATGAGTTTTATTACAACGATGTGATCGATAGACCCAACTAATATTTTACCACTATTATTTTCGATCGAAGAATTATATATCAATTTATAGAATGGGTTTTTATTATATATATATATATATATATATATATATATATATATATATATATATATATATATATATATATATATATCAGAAATATCGGAAAACTTAGTGGGAATTCAGTCAAAAAACGTTTTTTAATAATTTTTTATATTTTTTAATCCATATACCAATATTTCGGACTAATTTTTGTCCTTCTTCAGGGTTCTAAAATGTTTAATATTACATTAAAATTATATATAACTACCTAACAGCCGGCCTAACAGCCGGCCTAACAATGAACAGCACTCTCTCAGGTCGGCCCCAAAAAAGCATTCCTACATGTTTCGAGGCTACATCCAAATACCACCGCAGAAGAACTTGCACGGTACTTAAAAGAACAACTACCAGAAGCAGAATGTGAAACGCTGACATCCAAGTTCCCTCAATACTATACAGCCTTTAAGGTGATGATTGATCTTGTTCATCTACAGAAGGCACTTACTCCAGAAATGTGGCCATATGGATCTTATGTAACGCGTTTTTTTCAACAGCGCTCCATGACCAGGGCAGCCAGGTAACCAATGCAAATGAACAAGACACCCCAGTACACACCCTTAAATCAATCAAAGCGGTCAACAATCACATCGAGTTGACCGTTCTTCATCTCAATATTCAGTGCATAACAAATAAACTCGAGGCACTAGAACAATTTGTACACTGATTACGCCCTGCAGTGGTGTGCATTGTGGAACATTGGTTGACTAAGGAAAACGTCGCACTATATGCTATCTCAGACTACCAGATGATAAGCAGCTTCTGCCGAAGGGACCACATTCATGGGGGAACTTGCATCTATGTTGTCAATGGGATGGAGGCAGATAGAGTGGAGAAAATTGAGAGTTATTCACAGGAAATTCACATTGAATTAGCAGCCTGCTATATCAAAGAGATTAAAACTCTCATAATCTCCACTTATAGGGCACCAACAGGAGACATCAATGTTTTCATTGATGTGCTTGAAGACGCGCTTGCTGTCAGTATATCCGAATTTGAGCCGAACACTGAGGTTGTGGTCTGTGGGGACTTCAATGTCAGCTTCGCCACTCCTTCTTGCACGGGTGGATCAAGAATTGTACAGATGTTTAAAATCTTTGCTTTGAGGCAAGCATTCTTCGAACCAACAAGATTAACCCCCACCACCCAATCCTGCATTGATAACATCTTCACCGATGAACAGGAGTACAAGGCCACAGTATGTCATGCAGCTCTCTCTGACCATGAAGCTCTCCTACTTACCATACCAGCCAAGATGGAAAAACACTGTGATTCAATAAGAACAAGAAACATGTCCAGGCAGAATCGCATCGAATTCTACAATTCAATCGCATCTGAGGACTGGATGGAGGTACACAGCACTTGCAATCCTGACGACAAGTTTAATACTTTCTTTTCGTGCTTCCTTGCCCACTTCACCATCTGTTTTCCAAACAAAAAGTTTATACCAACAAAAAAACGCAAAGTTTATAATTTGGAGCTCACGCAGATGAAGGAGACTATGGATCTCGTCCAGCATAACTTCAGGAAAACCAAGGATCCTGACACATTCCAGCTATACCAAAATTTAAAAAAAGCTTACCTCAGTGAAGAGTGTGAAGTGTGAGAAGAGTCGAAAGGAAAGAAATAACTATGAAATAACTGCGTCAGAGAATAGACAGAGAACAATATGGAATGTCATAAACCGTGAGATGGGACGCTGTAGCCACAACAGTGGGCACGAAAGACCTACATGCGATGATTTTGCTAGAGCTTTCCCAGAGGGTATCCAGGAAATACTACAGCAGATCCCAGTCACAAATGTAGACCCGATGGTAAGCATGAGAATGATAAGGTCCACAAGTTCATCCATGTACCTACTCCCCACAAACCCGAACGAAGTTAGTACTCACATAAGAAGACTAAAAAATAAGCCCAGCAAAGACTTTTACGACCTTAACATAGGTATCATAAAAATGGTCGAAAACCTCATACGTCATCCATTAGCACATATTATAAGTGCCTGTTTCAGTGATGGCGTCTTTCCACAACGTCTGAAGATTGGGCGAGTGGTTCCTCTTCACAAAAAAGGTGACAAATCAAATTCATCAAACTATCGTCCCATAACCATACTACCTGTGTTTGGGAAAATCTTTGAGTCCCTTTTAACTGAACGAGTCACAAACTACATATCCCAGAGGATCATAGACCCTCGTCAGTTTGGCTTTCAGAGAGGGATAGGCACGCGGGATGCTATTCTGGAACTAGTTCACTGGATAGCGCGGGCTTTTGAGAGGAGAGAACAATGTGTGGCCGCCCTCTACGATCTCAGCAAGGCGTTTGACTGCGTCTCGCATGAGTTCCTGCTCCAGAAATTACACCACTATGGACTGAGGGGGGTCACCTTATCCATCCTTAAATCGTACTTGACTGGTCGCGCAAGTGTGGTGGACTTTGCTGGTCGGAGAAGTTCCGTGTTTTGCATGGAAAGAGGAGTAGCACAGGGATCCCTTATCGGTCCACTGATGTTCATCCTGTACATTAATGACTTGCCTCGCCAGATGGTGAATGGCCATATGGTTCTGTACGCCGACGACACTACTTTCCTTACCAGCTGCAGTAACAGAGATGAAGCAATAGCCAAGACAGATCTGGCAACCAACACACTACAATCATGGTTTTCTTCAAACGAACTGTCTATGAACATGGACAAAACCATGGTCATCCATTTCGATACTTCGCGACGGAACATCGTGGATAAAGACTCTGCTAAATTTCTTGGCATAACATTAGATTCTAGATTGACCTGGCGACCCCACGTAGAACAACTGAGTGGAAAGCTCTCGGCCACAATATTTGCGATACGCAAAATAATTAAATTTACCGATGTCTCTGCAGGGCTGCAAGCCTACCATTCCCTATTTCATTCACGAATGTCTTATGGAATCCTGGTATGGGGAGTATCCGCCCATGCACAGAAGATTTTCAAGCTCCATAAACGCGCAATTAGGGCCATCGAGGGGGTTGATTCAAGGACCCACTGCAGACCCTTGTTTGAGAAATTTAAAATACTCACACTGGCAGGTGAATTTATTCTCCAAAGCGTGTTAGAACAACAGAAGCAAAACCTACAACGGCATAAACATATACACCACCACAACACTAGAGCCAGGGATTTGATAATCCCTCCTTTCAATCGCCTACAAACGACGGATATACTCTCTCTCGGTGCGAGGTTGGCAAACAAACTACCACAGGAAATCTGGAGGACTCCGGAAAGCGGCACAAGGAAGAGGCTAAAAGAGTATTTAATTGCAGTGTTTTTACTCAGTGGAAGAACTCCTCAGTTATTAATTTTGTATACACAATGTATTATATTTTCTATTGACTTAAACTGGAATATCTTGAGTTTGAATAAATATATTATTATTATTATTATTATTATAACTAACACAAACCGGAGAAACTTAGATAATAAATGTAAAAATTATGTCATAAAAGTTGGAAAAGTTTATAAACAATAAAAGGCCTACAGTAGTGGAAGCA
>CAXIES010000424.1:0-63861 GCA_964023965.1 Melinopterus prodromus
ACCCAACTAAAACTCCGGGTAAAATTACGAACCCAACTAAAAAGTCCGGGTAAAGAATACGAACCCAACTAAAACTCCGGCTAAAATTACGAACCCAACTAAAACTCCGGGTAAAAATACGAACCCAACTAAAACTCCGGGTAAAAATACGAACCCAACTAAAACTCCGGGTAAAAAATACTAACCCAACTAAAAAGTCCGGGTAAAAAATACGAACCCAACTAAAACTCCGGGTAAAATTACGAACCCAACTAAAACTCCGGGTAAAAAATACGAACCCAACTAAAAAGTCCGAATAAAAAATACGAACCTAACTTAAGACTCCGGGTAAAATTACGAACCCAACTAAAAAGTCCGGGTAAAATTACGAACCCAACTAAAAAGTCCGGGTAAAATTACGAACCCAACTTAAAACTCGGGTAAAATTACGAACTCAACTAAAACTCCGGGTAAAATTACAAACCCAACTAAAACTCCGGGTAAATTACGAACCCAACTAAAAGTCCGGGTAAAAAATACGAACCCAACTAAAAAGTCCGGGTAAAATTACGAACCCAACTAAAACTCCGGGTAAAATTACGAACCCAACTAAAACTCCGGGTAAAATTACGAACCCAAGTAAAACTCCGGGTAAAATTACGATCCCAATTACAACTCCGGGTAAAATTACGAACGCAACTAAAACTCCGGGTAAAATTACGAACCCAACTAAAACTCGGGTAAAATTACGAACCCAACTAAAAGTCCGGGTAAAAATACGAAACCCAACTAAAAAGTTCGGGTAAAATTACGAACCCAAGTAAAACTCCGGGTAAAATTACGAACCCAACTAAAACTCCGGGTAAAATTACGAACCCAACTAAAAAGTCCGGGTAAAATTACGACCCAAATAAAAAGTCCGGGTAAAATTACAAACCCAACTAAAACTCCGGGTAAAATTACAACTCAACTAAAACTCCGGGTAAAAATTACGAACCCAACTAAAATTCCGGGTAAAATTACGAACCCAACTAAAAGTCCCGGGTAAAAAATACGAACCCAACTAAAAAGTCCGGGTAAAATTACGAACCCAACTAAACCTCCGGTAAAATTACGAACCCAACTAAAACTCCGGGTAAAATTACGAACCCAACTAAAACTCCGGGTAAAATTACGAACCCAACTACAAAAGTCCGGGTAAAGAATACGAACCCAACTAAAACTCCGGCTAAAATTACGAACCCTACTAAAGCTCCGGGTAAAAATACGAACCCAACTAAAACTCCGGGTAAAAATACGAACCCAACTAAAACTCCGGGTAAAAATACTAACCCAACTAAAAAGTCCGGGTAAAAAATACGAACCCAACTAAAACTCCGGGTAAAAAATACGAACCCAACTAAAAGCCCGGGTAAAAAATACGAACCCAACTAAAAAGTCCGGGTAAAATTACGAACCCAACTAAAACTCCGGGTAAAATTACGAACCAAACTAAAACTCCGGGCAAAATTACGAACCCCAAGTAAAACTCCGGTAAAATTACGAACCCAACTAAAATTCCGGGTAAAATTACGAACCCAACTAAAAGTCCGGGTAAAAAATACGAACCCAACTAAAAAGTTCGGGTAAAATTACGAACCCAAGTAAAACTCCGGGTAAAATTACGAACCCAACTAAAACTCCGGGTAAAATTACGAACCCAACTAAAAAGTCCGGGTAAAATTACGAACCCAAATAAAAAGTCCGGGTAAAAATTACGAACCCAACTAAAACTCAACTAAAACTCCGGGTAAAATTACGAACCCAACTAAAACTCCGGGTAAAATACGAAACCAACTAAAAGTCCGGGTAAAAAATACGAACCCAACTAAAAACTCGGGTAAAATTACGAACCCAACTAAACTCCGGGTAAAATTACGAACCCCAACTAAAACTCCGGGTAAAATTACGAACCCAACTAAAACTCCGGGTAAAATTACGAACCCAACTAAAAAGTCCGGGTAAAGAATACGAACCAACTAAAACTCCGGCTAAAATTACGAACCCAACTAAAACTCCGGGTAAAAATACGAACCCAACTAAAACTCCCGGTAAAAATACGAACCCAACTAAAACTCCGGGTAAAAATACTAATCCAACTAAAAAGTCCGGGTAAAAAATACGAACCCAACTAAAACTCCGGGTAAAATTACGAACCCAACTAAATCTCCGGGTAAAAAATACGAACCCAACTAAAAAGTCCGGATAAAAAATACGAACCTAACTTAAGACTCCGGGTAAAATTACGAACCCAACTAAAAAGTCCGGTAAAATTACGAACCCAACTAAAAAGTCCGGGTAAAAATTACGAACCCAACTAAAACTCCGGGTAAAATTACGAACTCAACTAAAACTCCGGGTAAAATTACGAACCCAACTAAAACTCCGGTAAAATTACGAACCCAACTAAAAGTCCGGGTAAAAAATACGAACCCAACTAAAAAGTCCGGGTAAAATTACGAACCCAACTAAAACTCCGGGTAAAATTACGAACCCAACTAAAACTCCGGGTAAAATTACGAACCCAAGTAAAACTCCGGGAAAAATTACGAACCCAAGTACAACTCCGGGTAAAATTACGAACGCAACTAAAACTCCGGGTAAAATTACGAACCCAACTAAAACTCCGGGTAAAATTACGAACCCAACTAAAAGTCCGGGTAAAATTACGAACCCAACTAAAAAGTCCGGGTAAAATTACGAACCCAACTAAAAAGTCCGGGTAAAATTCCGAACTCAACTAAAACTCCGGGTAAAATTACGAACCCAACTAAAACTCCGGGTAAAATTACGAACCCAACAAAAGTCCGGGTAAAAAATACGAACCCAACTAAAAAGTCCGGTAAAATTTGCGAACCCAACTAAAACTCCGGGTAAAATTACGAACCCAACTAAAACTTCGGGTAAAAAATACGAACCCAACTAAAAAGTCCGGATAAAAAATACGAACCTAACTTAAGACTCCGGGTAAAATTACGAACCCAACTAAAAAGTCCGGGTAAAATTACGAACCCAACTAAGACTCCGGGTAAAATTACTAACTCAACTAAAACTCCGGGTAAAATTACGAACGCAACTAAAACTCCGCGTAAAATTACGAACCCAACTAAAACTCCGGGTAAAATTACGAACCCAACTAAAAGTCCGGGTAAAAAATACGAACCCAACTAAAAATTCCGGGTAAAATTACGAACCCAACTAAAACTCCGGGTAAAATTACGAACCCAACTAAAACTCCGGGTAAAATTACGAACCCAAGTAAAACTCCGGGTAAAATTACGAACCCAAGTAAAACTCCGGGTAAAATTATGAATCCAACTAAAACTCCGGGTAAAAATACGAACCCAACTAAAACTCCGGGTAAAATTACGAACCCAACTAAAAGTCCGGGTAAAAATACGAACCCAACTAAAAAGTCCGGGTAACTCAAGACTCCGGTAAAATTACGAACCCAACTAAAACTCCGGGTAAAATTACGAACCCAACTAAAACTCCGGGTAAAATTACGAACCCAATAAAAGTCCCGGTAAAAAATACGAACCCAACTAAAAAGTCCGGGTAAAATTACGAACCCAACTAAAACTCCGGGTAAAATTATGAACCCAACTAAAAGTCCGGGTAAAGAATTCGAACCCAACTAAAAAGTCCGGGTAAAATTACGAACCCAACTAAAACTCCGGGTAAAATTACGAACCCAACTAAAAAGTCCCGGTAAAAATTACGAACCCAACTAAAAAGTCCGGGTAAAATTACGAACCCAACTAAAAAGTCCGGGTAAAATTGCGAACCCAACTAACCCTCCGGGTAAAATTACGATCCACACTAAAAGTCCGGGTAAAAAATACGAACCCAACTAAAAAGTGCGGGTAAAATTACGAACCCAACTAAAAACTCCGGGTAAAATTACGAACCCAACTAAAACTCCGGGGTAAAATTACGAACCCAAGTAAAACTCCGGGTAAAATTACGAACCCAAGTAAAACTCCGGGTAAAATTACGAACCCAACTAAAACTCCGGGTAAAATTACGAACCCAACTAAAACTCCGGGTAAAATTACGAACCCAACTAAAAGTCCGGGTAAAAAATACGAACCCAACTAAAAAGTTCGGGTAAAAATTACGAACCCAAGTAAAACTCCGGGTAAAATTACGAACCCAACTAAAACTCCGGGTAAAATTACGAACCCAACTAAAAGTCCGGGTAAAATTACGAACCCAAATAAAAAGTCCGGGTAAAATTACGAACCCAACTAAAACTCCGGGTAAAATTACCAACTCAACTAAAACTCCGGGTAAAATTACGAACCCAACTAAAACTCCGGGGTAAAATTACGAACCCAACTAAAAGTCCGGGTAAAAAAATACGAACCCAACTAAAAAGTCCGGGTAAAATTACGAACCCCAACTAAACCTCCGGGTAAAATTACGAACCCAAACTAAAACTCCGGGTAAAATTACGAACCCAACTAAAACTCCGGGTAAAATTACGAACCCCACTAAAAAGTCCGGGTAAAGAATACGAACCCAACTAAAACTCCGGCTAAAATTACGAACCCAACTAAAACTCCGTGTAAAAATACGAACCCAACTAAAACTCCGGGTAAAAATACGAACCCAACTAAAACTCCGGTAAAAATACTAACCCAACTAAAAAGTCCGGGTAAAAAATACGAACCCAACTAAAACTCCGGGTAAAATTACGAACCCAACTAAAACTCCGGGTAAAAAATACGAACCCAACTAAAAAGTCCGGATAAAAAATACGAACCTAACTTAAGACTCCGGGTAAAATTACGAACCCAACTAAAACTCCGGGTAAAATTACGAACCCAACTAAAACTACGGGTAAAAAATACGAACCCAACTAAAGCTCCGGCAAAAATACTAACCCAACTAAAAAGTCCGGGTAAAAAATACGAACCCAACTAAACACCGGATAAAATTACGAACCGAACTAAAACTCCGGGTAAAAATACGAACCCAACTAAAACTCCGGGTAAAAATACTAACCCAACTAAAAAGTCCGGGTTAATAATACGAACCCAACTAAAACTCCGGGTAAAATTACGAACCCAACTAAAACTCCGGGTAAAAATACGAACCCTACTAAAACTCCGGGTAAAAATACTAACCCAACTAAAAATTCCGGGTAAAAAATGCGAACACCAACTAAAACTCCGGTAAAAAATACGAACCCAACTAAAACTCGGGTAAAAAATACTAACCCAACTAAATAGTCCGGGTAAAAGATACGAACCCAACTAAAACTCCGGGTAAAATTACGAACCCAACTAAAACTCCGGGTAAAATACGAACCCAACTAAAACTCCGGGTAAAAATACTAACCCAACTAAAAAGTCCGGGTAAAAAATACGAACCCAACTAAAACTCCGGGTAAAAAATACGAACCCAACTAAAACTCCGGGTAAAGTACGAAACCCAACTAAAACTCGGGTAAAAAATGCTAACCCAACTAAAATGTCCGGGTAAAAAATACGAACCCAACTAAAACTCCGGGTAAAATTACGAACCCAACTAAAACTCCGGGTAAAAATACGAACCCAACTAAAACTCCGGGTAAAATACTAACCCCAACTAAAAAGTCGGGTAAAAAATACGAACCCAACTAAAACTCCGGGTAAAATTACGAACCCAACTAAAACTCGGGTAAAATTACGAACCCAACTAAAACTCCGGGTAAAATTACGAACTCAACTAAAAGTCCGGGTAAAAAATACGAACCCAACTAAAAAGTCCGGGTAAAATACGAACCCAAGTAAAACTCCGGGTAAAATTACGAACCCAACTAAAACTCCGGGTAAAAAATACGAACCCAACTAAAAAGTCCGGATAAAAAATACGAACCTAACTTAAGACTCCGGGTAAAATTACGAACCCAACTAAAAAGTCCGGGTAAAATTACGAACCCAACTAAAAAGTCCGGGTAAAATTACGAACCCAACTAAAACTCCGGGTAAAATTACGAACTCAACTAAAACTCCGGTAAAATTACGAACCCAACTAAAACTCCGGGTAAAATTACGAACCCAACTAAAAGTCCGGGTAAAAAATACGAACCCAACTAAAAAGTCCGGGTAAAATTACGAACCCAACTAAAACTCCGGGTAAAATTACGAACCCAACTAAAACTCCGGGTAAAATTACGAACCCAAGTAAAACTCCGGGTAAAATTACGAACCCAAGTAGAACTCCGGGTAAAATTACGAACGCAACTAAAACTCTGGGTAAAATTACGAACCCAACTAAAACTCCGGGTAAAATTACGAACCCAACTAAAAGTCCGGGTAAAATTACGAACCCAACTAAAAAGTCCGGGTAAAATTACGAACCCAACTAAAAAGTCCGGGTAAAATTACGAACCCAACTAAAACCTCCGGGTAAAATTACGAACCCAACTAAAACTCCGGGTAAAATTACGAACCCAACTAAAAGTCCGGGTAAAAAATACGAACCCAACTAAAAAAGTCCGGGTAAAATTGCGAACCCAACTAAAACTCAGGGTAAAATTACGAACCCAACTAAAACTCCGGGTAAAAAATACGAACCCAACTAAAAAGTCCGGATAAAAAATACGAACCTAACTTAAGACTCCGGGTAAAATTACGAACCCAACTAAAAAGTCCGGGTAAAATTACGAACCCAACTAAAACTCCGGGTAAAATTACGAACCCAAGTAAAACTCCGGGTAAAATTACGAACCCAAGTAAAACTCCGGATAAAATTATGAATCCAACTAAAACTCCGGGTAAAATTACGAACCCAACTAAAACTCCGGGTAAAATTACGAACCCAACTAAAAGTCCGGGTAAAAATACGAACCCAACTAAAAAGTCCGGGTAACTCAAGACTCCGGGTAAAATTACGAACCCAACTAAAACTCCGGGTAAAATTACGAACCCAACTAAAACTCCGGGTAAAATTAGGAACCCAACTAAAAGTCCGGGTAAAAAATACGAACCCAACTAAAAAGTCCGGGTAAAATTACGAACCCAACTAAAACTCCGGGTAAAATTATGAACCCAACTAAAAGTCCGGGTAAAGAATTCGAACCCAACTAAAAAGTCCGGGTAAAATTACGAACCCAACTAAAACTCCGGGTAAAATTACGAACCCAACTAAAAAGTCCCGGTAAAATTACGAACCCAACTAAAAAGTCCGGGTAAAATTACGAACCCAACTAAAAAGTCCGGGTAAAATTGCGAACCCAACTAACCCTCCGGGTAAAATTACGATCCCAACTAAAAGTCCGGGTAAAAAATACGAACCCAACTAAAAAGTGCGGGTAAAATTACGAACCCAACTAAAACTCCGGGTAAAATTACGAACCCAACTAAAACTCCGGGTAAAATTACGAACCTAAGTAAAACTCCGGGTAAAATTACGAACCCAAGTAAAACTCCGGGTAAAATTACGAACCCAACTAAAACTCCGGGTAAAATTACGAACCCAACTAAAAGTCCGGGTAAAAAATACGAACCCAACTAAAAAGTTCGGGTAAAATTACGAACCCAAGTAAAACTCCGGGTAAAATTACGAACCCAACTAAAACTCCGGGTAAAATTACGAACCCAACTAAAAAGTCCGGGTCAAATTACGAACCCAAATAAAAAGTCCGGGTAAAATTACGAACCCAACTAAAACTCCGGGTAAAATTACCAACTCAACTAAAACTCCGGGTAAAATTACGAACCCAACTAAAACTCCGGGTAAAATTACGAACCCAACTAAAAGTCCGGGTAAAAAATACGAACCCAACTAAAAAGTCCGGGTAAAATTACGAACCCAACTAAACCTCCGGGTAAAATTACGAACCCAAACTAAAACTCCGGGTAAAATTACGAACCCAACTAAAACTCCGGGTAAAATTACGAACCCCACTAAAAAGTCCGGGTAAAGAATACGAACCCAACTAAAACTCCGGCTAAAATTACGAACCCAACTAAAACTCCGGGTAAAAATACGAACCCAACTAAAACTCCGGGTAAAAATACGAACCCAACTAAAACTCCGGGTAAAAATACTAACCCAACTAAAAAGTCCGGGTAAAAAATACGAACCCAACTAAAACTCCGGGTAAAATTACGAACCCAACTAAAACTCCGGGTAAAAAATACGAACCCAACTAAAAAGTCCGGATAAAAAATACGAACCTAACTTAAGACTCCGGGTAAAATTACGAACCCAACTAAAACTCCGGGTAAAATTACGAACCCAACTAAAACTACGGGTAAAAAATACGAACCCAAGTAAAGCTCCGGGCAAAAATACTAACCCAACTAAAAAGTCCGGGTAAAAAATACGAACCCAACTAAAACACCGGATAAAATTACGAACCCAACTAAAACTCCGGGTAAAAATACGAACCCAACTAAAACTCCGGGTAAAAATACTAACCCAACTAAAAAGTCCGGGTTAAAAATACGAACCCAACTAAAACTCCGGGTAAAATTACGAACCCAACTAAAACTCCGGGTAAAAATATGAACCCTACTAAAACTCCGGGTAAAAATACTAACCCAACTAAAAATTCCGGGTAAAAAATGCGAACCCAACTAAAACTCCGGGTAAAAAATACGAACCCAACTAAAACTCCGGGTAAAAAATAGTAACCCAACTAAATAGTCCGGGTAAAAGATACGAACCCAACTAAAACTCCGGGTAAAATTACGAACCCAACTAAAACTCCGGGTAAAAATACGAACCCAACTAAAACTCCGGGTAAAAATACTTACCCAACTAAAAAGTCCGGGTAAAAAATACGAACCCAACTAAAACTCCGGGTAAAAAATACGAACCCAACTAAAACTCCGGGTAAAAGTACGAACCCAACTAAAACTCCGGGTAAAAAATGCTAACCCAACTAAAATGTCCGGGTAAAAAATACGAACCCAACTAAAACTCCGGGTAAAATTACGAACCCAACTAAAACTCCGGGTAAAAATACGAACCCAACTAAAACTCCGGGTAAAAATACTAACCCCAACTAAAAAGTCCGGGTAAAAAATACGAACCCAACTAAAACTCCGGGTAAAATTACGAACCCAACTAAAACTCCGGGTAAAATTACGAACCCAACTAAAACTCCGGGTAAAATTACGAACTCAACTAAAAGTCCGGGTAAAAAATACGAACCCAACTAAAAAGTCCGGGTAAAATTACGAACCCAAGTAAAACTCCGGGTAAAATTACGAACCCAACTAAAACACCGGGTAAAAAATACGAACCCAACTAAAAAGTCCGGATAAAAAATACGAACCTAACTTAAGACTCGGGTAAAATTACGAACCCAACTAAAAAGTCCGGGTAAAATTACGAACCCAACTAAAAAGTCCGGGTAAAATTACGAACCCAACTAAAACTCCGGGTAAAATTACGAACTCAACTAAAACTCCGGGTAAAATTACGAACCCAACTAAAACTCCGGGTAAAATTACGAACCCAACTAAAAGTCCGGGTAAAAAATACGAACCCAACTAAAAAGTCCGGGTAAAATTACGAACCCAACTAAAACTCCGGGGTAAAATTACGAACCCAACTAAAACTCCGGGTAAAATTACGAACCCAAGTAAAACTCCGGGTAAAATTACGACCCAAGTACAACTCCGGGTAAAATTACGAACGCAACTAAAACTCTGGGTAAAATTACGAACCCAACTAAAACTCCGGGTAAAATTACGAACCCAACTAAAAAGTCCGGGTAAAATTACGAACCCAACTAAAAAGTCCGGGTAAAATTACGAACCCAACTAAAACTCCGGGTAAAATTACGAACCCAACTAAAACTCGGGTAAAATTACGAACCCAACTAAAAGTCCGGGTAAAAAATACGAATCCAACTAAAAAGTCCGGTAAAATTGCGAACCCAACTAAAACTCAGGGTAAAATTACGAACCCAACTAAAACTCCGGGTAAAAAATACGAACCCAACTAAAAAGTCCGGATAAAAAATACGAACCTAACTTAAGACTACGGGTAAAATTACGAACCCAACTAAAAAGTCCGGGTAAAATTACGAACCCAACTAAAACTCCGGGTAAAATTACTAACTCAACTAAAAGTCCGGGTAAAATTACGAACCCAACTAAAACTGCGGGTAAAATTACGAACCCAACTAAAAGTCCGGGTAAAAAATACGAACCCAACTAAAAATTCCGGGTAAAATTACGAACCCAACTAAAACTCCGGGTAAAATTACGAACCCAACTAAAACTCCGGGTAAAATTACGAACCCAAGTAAAACTCGGGTAAAATTACGAACCCAAGTAAAACTCCGCGTAAAATTACGAACCCAACTAAAACTCCGGGTAAAATTACGAACCCAACTAAAACTCCGGGTAAAATTACGAACCCAACTAAAAGTCCGGGTAAAAATTCGAACACCAACTAAAAAGTCCGGGTAACTCAAGACTCCGGGTAAAATTACGAACCCAACTAAAACTCCGGTAAAATTACGAACCCAACTAAAAACTCCGGGTAAATTACGAACCCAACTAAAAGTCCGGGTAAAAAATACGAAACCAACTAAAAAGTCCGGGTAAAATTACGAACCCAACTAAAACTCCGGGTAAAATTATGAACCCAACTAAAAGTCCGGGTAAAAAATTCGAACCCAACTAAAAAGTCCGGTAAAATTACGAACCCAACTAAAACTCCGGGTAAAATTACGAACCCAACTAAAAAAATCCGGGTAAAATTACGAACCCAACTAAAAAGTCCGGGTAAAATTACGAATCCAACTAAAAAGTCCGGGTAAAATTACGAACCCAACTAAAACTCCGGGTAAAATTACGAACCCCAACTAAAAGTCGGGTAAAAAATACGAACCCAACTAAAAAGTCCGAGTAAAATTACGAACCCAACTAAAACTCCGGATAAAATTACGAACCCAACTAAAACTCCGGGTAAAATTACGAACCCAAATAAAACTCCGGGTAAAATTACGAACCCAAGTAAAACTCCGGGTAAAATTACGAACCCAACTAAAACTCCGGGTAAAATTACGAACCCAACTAAAACTCCGGGTAAAATTACGAACCCAACTAAAAGTCCGGGTAAAAAATACGAACCCAACTAAAAAGTTCGGGTAAAATTACGAACCCAACTAAAACTCCGGGTAAAAAATACTAACCCAACTAAATAGTCCGGGTAAAAGATACGAACCTAACTTAAGACTCCGGGTAAAATTACGAACCCAACTAAAACTCCGGGTAAAAGTACGAACCCAACTAAAACTCCGGGTAAAAAATACGAACCCAACTAAAACTCCGGGCAAAAATACTAACGCAACTAAAAAGTCCGGGTAAAAAATACGAACCCAACTAAAACTCTGGATAAAATTACGAACCCAACTAAAACTCCGGGTAAAAATACGAACCCAACTAAAACACCGGGTAAAAATACTAACCCAACTAAAATGTCCGGGTTAAAAATACGAACCCAACTAAAATTCCGGGTAAAATTACGAACCCAACTAAAATTCCGAGTAAAAATACGAACCCTACTAAAACTCCGGGTAAAAATACTAACCCAACTAAAAATTCCGGGTAAAAATGCGAACCCAACTAAAACTCCGGGTAAAAAACACGAACCCAACTAAAACTCCGGGTAAAAAATACTAACCCAACTAAATAGTCCGGGTAAAAGATACGAACCCAACTAAAACTCCGGGTAAAATTACGAACCCAACTAAAACTCCGGGTAAAAATACGAACCCAACTAAAACTCCGGGTAAAAATACTTACCCATCTAAAAAGTCCGGGTAAAAAATACGAACCCAACTAAAACTCCGGGTAAAAAATACGAACCCAACTAAAACTCCGGGTAAAAGTACGAACCCAACTAAAACTCCGGGTAAAAAATGCTAACCCAACTAAAATGTCCGGGTAAAAAATACGAACCCAACTAAAACTCCGGGTAAAATTACGAACCCAACTAAAACTCCGGGTAAAAATACGAACCCAACTAAAACTCCGGGTAAAAATACTAACCCCAACTAAAAAGTCCGGGTAAAAAATACGAACCCAACTAAAACTCCGGGTAAAATTACGAACCCAACTAAAACTCCGGGTAAAATTACGAACCCAACTAAAACTCCGGGTAAAATTACGAACCCAACTAAAAGTCCGGGTAAAAAATACGGACCCAACTAAAAAGTCCGGGTAAAATTACGAACCCAAGTAAAACTCCGGGTAAAATTGCGAACCCAACTAAAACTCCGGGTAAAATTACGAACCCTACTAAAACTCCGGGTAAAATTACGAACCCAACTAAAAGTCCGGGTAAAAAATACGAACCCAACTAAAAAGTCCAGGTAAAATTACGAACCCAACTAAAACTCCGGGTAAAATTACGAACCCAACTAAAACTCCGGGTAAAATTACGAACCCAAGTAAAACTCCGGGTAAAATTACGAACCCAACTAAAACTCCGGTTAAAATTACGAACCCAACTAAAACTCCGGGTAAAATTACGAACCCAACTAAAACTCCGGGTAAAATTACGAACCCAACTAAAAGTCCGGGTAAAAAATACGAACCCAACTAAAAAGTCCGGGTAAAATTATGAACCCAACTAAAACTCCGGGTAAAATTACGAACCTAACTAAAACTCCGGGTAAAATTACCAACTCAACTAAAACTCCGGGTAAAATTACGAACCCAACTAAAACTCCGGGTAAAATTACGAACCCAACTAAAAGTCCGGGTAAAAAATACGAACCCAACTAAAAAGTCCGGGTAAAATTACGAACCCAACTAAACCTCCGGGTAAAATTACGAACCCAACTAAAACTCAGGGTAAAATTACGAACCCAACTAAAACTCCGGGTAAAATTACGAACCCAAATAAAACTCCGGGTAAAGAATACGAACCCAACTAAAACTCCGGCTAAAATTACGAACCCAACTAAAACTCCGGGTAAAAATACGAACCCAACTAAAACTCCGGGTAAAAATACGAACCCAACTAAAACTCCGGGTAAAAATACTAACCCAACTAAAAAGTCCGGGTAAAAAATACGAACCCAACTAAAACTCCGGGTAAAATTACGAACCCAACTAAAACTCCGGGTAAAAAATACGAACCCAACTAAAAAGTCCGAATAAAAAATACGAACCTAACTTAAGACTCCGGGAAAAATTACGAACCCAACTAAAAAGTCCGGGTAAAATTACGAACCCAACTAAAAAGTCCGGGTAAAATTACGAACCCAACTAAAACTCCGGGTAAAATTACGAACTCAACTAAAACTCCGGGTAAAATTACAAACCCAACTAAAACTCCGGGTAAAATTACGAACCCAACTAAAAGTCCGGGTAAAAAATACGAACCCAACTAAAAAGTCCGGGTAAAATTACGAACCCAACTAAAACTCCGGGTAAAATTACGAACCCAACTAAAACTCCGGGTAAAATTACGAACCCTAGTAAAACTCCGGGTAAAATTACGATCCCAATTACAACTCCGGGTAAAATTACGAACGCAACTAAAACTCCGGGTAAAATTACGAACCCAACTAAAACTCCGGGTAAAATTACGAACCCAACTAAAAGTCCGGGTAAAAAATACGAACCCAACTAAAAAGTTCGGGTAAAATTACGAACCCAAGTAAAACTCCGGGTAAAATTACGAACCCAACTAAAACTCCGGGTAAAATTACGAACCCAACTAAAAAGTCCGGGTAAAATTACGAACCCAAATAAAAAGTCCGGGTAAAATTACGAACCCAACTAAAACTCCGGGTAAAATTACCAACTCAACTAAAACTCCGGGTAAAATTACGAACCCAACTAAAACTCCGGGTAAAATTACGAACCCAACTAAAAGTCCGGGTAAAAAATACGAACCCAACTAAAAAGTCCGGGTAAAATTACGAACCCAACTAAACCTCCGAGTAAAATTACGAACCCAACTAAAACTCCGGGTAAAATTACGAACCCAACTAAAACTCCGGGTAAAATTACGAACCCAACTAAAAAGTACGGGTAAAGAATACGAACCCAACTAAAACTCCGGCTAAAATTACGAACCCAACTAAAGCTCCGGGTAAAAATACGAACCCAACTAAAACTCCGGGTAAAAATACGAACCCAACTAAAACTCCGGGTAAAAATACTAACCCAACTAAAAAGTCCGGGTAAAAGATACGAACCCAACTAAAACTCCGGGTAAAAAATACGAACCCAACTAAAAGTCCGGGTAAAAAATACGAACCCAACTAAAAAGTCCGGGTAAAATTACGAACCCAACTAAAACTCCGGGTAAAATTACGAACCCAACTAAAACTTGGGGTAAAATTACGAACCCAAGTAAAACTCCGGGTAAAATTACGAACCCAAGTAAAACTCCGGGTAAAATTACGAACCCAACTAAAATTCCGGGTAAAATTACGAACCCAACTAAAAGTCCGGGTAAAAAATACGAACCCAACTAAAAAGTCCGGGTAAAATTACGAACCCAACTAAACCTCCGGGTAAAATTACGAACCCAACTAAAACTCCGGGTAAAATTACGAACCCAACTAAAACTCCGGGTAAAATTACGAAACCAACTAAAAGTCCGGGTAAAAAATACGAACCCAACTAAACCTCCGGGTAAAATTACGAACCCAACTAAAACTCCAGGTAAAATTACGAACCCAACTAAAACTCCGGGTAAAATTACGAACCCAACTAAAAAGTCCGGGTAAAGAATACGAACCCAACTAAAACTCCGGCTAAAATTACGAACCCAACTAAAACTCCGGGTAAAAATACGAACCCAACTAAAACTCCGGGTAAAAATACGAACCCAACTAAAACTCCGGGTAAAAATACTAACCCAACTAAAAAGTCCGGGTAAAAAATACGAACCCAACTAAAACTCCGGGTAAAATTACGAACCCAACTAAAACTCCGGGTAAAAAATACGAACCCAACTAAAAAGTCCGGATAAAAAATACGAACCTAACTTAAGACTCCGGGTAAAATTACGAACCCAACTAAAAAGTGCGGGTAAAATTACGAACCCAACTAAAACTCCGGGTAAAATTACGAACCCAACTAAAACTCCGGGTAAAATTACGAACCCAAGTAAAACTCCGGGTAAAATTACGAACCCGAGTAAAACTCCGGGTAAAATTACGAACCCAACTAAAACTCCGGGTAAAATTACGAACCCAACTAAAACTCCGGGTAAAATTACGAACCCAACTAAAAGTCCGGGTAAAAAATACGAACCCAACTAAAAAGTTCGGGTAAAATTACGAACCCAAGTAAAACTCCGGGTAAAATTACGAACCCAACTAAAACTCCGGGTAAAATTACGAACCCAACTAAAAAGTCCGGGTAAAATTACGAACCCAAATAAAAAGTCCGGGTAAAATTACGAACCCAACTAAAACTCCGGGTAAAATTACCAACTCAACTAAAACTCCGGGTAAAATTACGAACCCAACTAAAACTCCGGGTAAAATTACGAACCCAACTAAAAGTCCGGGTAAAAAATACGAACCCTACTAAAAAGTCCGGGTAAAATTACGAACCCAACTAAAACTCCGGGTAAAATTACGAACCCAACTAAAACTCCGGGTAAAATTACGAACCCCACTAAAAAGTCCGGGTAAAGAATACGAACCCAACTAAAACTCCGGCTAAAATTACGAACCCAACTAAAACTCCGGGTAAAAATACGAACCCAACTAAAACTCCGGGTAAAAATACGAACCCAACTAAAACTCCGGGTAAAAATACTAACCCAACTAAAAAGTCCGGGTAAAAAATACGAACCCAACTAAAACTCCGGGTAAAATTACGAACCCAACTAAAACTCCGGGTAAAAAATACGAACCCAACTAAAAAGTCCGGATAAAAAATACGAACCTAACTTAAGACTCCGGGTAAAATTACGAACCCAACTAAAACTCCTGGTAAAATTACGAACCCAACTAAAACTACGGGTAAAAAATACGAACCCAACTAAAACTCCGGGCAAAAATACTAACCCAACTAAAAAGTCCGGGTAAAAAATACGAACCCAACTAAAACTCCGGATAAAATTACGAACCCAACTAAAACTCCGGGTAAAAATACGAACCCAGCTAAAACTCCGGGTAAAAATACTAACCCAACTAAAAAGTCCGGGTTAAAAATACGAACCCAACTAAAACTCCGGGTAAAATTACGAACCCAACTAAAACTCCGGGTAAAAATACGAACCCTACTAAAACTCCGGGTAAAAATACTAACCCAACTAAAAATTCCGGGTAAAAAATGCGAACCCAACTAAAACTCCGGGTAAAAAATACGAACCCAACTAAAACTCCGGGTAAAAAATACTAACCCAACTAAATAGTCCGGGTAAAAGATAGGAACCCAACTAAAACTCCGGGTAAAATTACGAACCCAACTAAAACTCCGGGTAAAAATACGAAAACAACTAAAACTCCGGGTAAAAATACTTACCCAACTAAAAAGTCCGGGTAAAAAATACGAACCCAACTAAAACTCCGGGTAAAAAATACGAACCCAACTAAAACTCCGGGTAAAAGTACGAACCCAACTAAAACTCCGGGTAAAAAATGCTAACCCAACTAAAATGTCTGGGTAAAAAATACGAACCCAACTAAAACTCCGGGTAAAATTACGAACCCAACTAAAACTCCGGGTAAAAATACGAACCCAACTAAAACTCCGGGTAAAAATACTAACCCCAACTAAAAAGTCCGGGTAAAAAATACGAACCCAACTAAAACTCCGGGTAAAATTACGAACCCAACTAAAACTCCGGGTAAAATTACGAACCCAACTAAAACTCCGGGTAAAATTACGAACTCAACTAAAAGTCCGGGTAAAAAATACGAACCCAACGAAAAAGTCCGGGTAAAATTACGAACCCAACTAAAACTCCGGGTAAAATTACGAACCCAACTAAAACTCCGGGTAAAATTACGAACCCAACTAAAAGTCCGGGTAAAAAATACGAACCCAACTAAAAAGTTCGGGTAAAATTACGAACCCAAGTAAAACTCCGGGTAAAATTACGAACCCAACTAAAACTCCGGGTAAAATTACGAACCCAACTAAAAAGTCCGGGTAAAATTACGAACCCAAATAAAAAGTCCGGGTAAAATTACGAACCCAACTAAAACTCCGGGTAAAATTACCAACTCAACTAAAACTCCGGGTAAAATTACGAACCCAACTAAAACTCCGGGTAAAATTACGAACCCAACTAAAAGTCCGGGTAAAAAATACGAACCCTACTAAAAAGTCCGGGTAAAATTACGAACCCAACTAAAACTCCGGGTAAAATTACGAACCCAACTAAAACTCCGGGTAAAATTACGAACCCCACTAAAAAGTCCGGGTAAAGAATACGAACCCAACTAAAACTCCGGCTAAAATTACGAACCCAACTAAAACTCCGGGTAAAAATACGAACCCAACTAAAACTCCGGGTAAAAATACGAACCCAACTAAAACTCCGGGTAAAAATACTAACCCAACTAAAAAGTCCGGGTAAAAAATACGAACCCAACTAAAACTCCGGGTAAAATTACGAACCCAACTAAAACTCCGGGTAAAAAATACGAACCCAACTAAAAAGTCCGGATAAAAAATACGAACCTAACTTAAGACTCCGGGTAAAATTACGAACCCAACTAAAACTCCTGGTAAAATTACGAACCCAACTAAAACTACGGGTAAAAAATACGAACCCAACTAAAACTCCGGGCAAAAATACTAACCCAACTAAAAAGTCCGGGTAAAAAATACGAACCCAACTAAAACTCCGGATAAAATTACGAACCCAACTAAAACTCCGGGTAAAAATACGAACCCAACTAAAACTCCGGGTAAAAATACTAACCCAACTAAAAAGTCCGGGTTAAAAATACGAACCCAACTAAAACTCCGGGTAAAATTACGAACCCAACTAAAACTCCGGGTAAAAATACGAACCCTACTAAAACTCCGGGTAAAAATACTAACCCAACTAAAAATTCCGGGTAAAAAATGCGAACCCAACTAAAACTCCGGGTAAAAAATACGAACCCAACTAAAACTCCGGGTAAAAAATACTAACCCAACTAAATAGTCCGGGTAAAAGATAGGAACCCAACTAAAACTCCGGGTAAAATTACGAACCCAACTAAAACTCCGGGTATAAATACGAAAACAACTAAAACTCCGGGTAAAAATACTTACCCAACTAAAAAGTCCGGGTAAAAAATACGAACCCAACTAAAACTCCGGGTAAAAAATACGAACCCAACTAAAACTCCGGGTAAAAGTACGAACCCAACTAAAACTCCGGGTAAAAAATGCTAACCCAACTAAAATGTCTGGGTAAAAAATACGAACCCAACTAAAACTCCGGGTAAAATTACGAACCCAACTAAAACTCCGGGTAAAAATACGAACCCAACTAAAACTCCGGGTAAAAATACTAACCCCAACTAAAAAGTCCGGGTAAAAAATACGAACCCAACTAAAACTCCGGGTAAAATTACGAACCCAACTAAAACTCCGGGTAAAATTACGAACCCAACTAAAACTCCGGGTAAAATTACGAACTCAACTAAAAGTCCGGGTAAAAAATACGAACCCAACTAAAAAGTCCGGGTAAAATTACGAACCCAAGTAAAACTCCGGGTAAAATTACGAACCCAACTAAAACTCCGGGTAAAAAATACGAACCCAACTAAAAAGTCCGGATAAAAAATACGAACCTAACTTAAGACTCCGGGTAAAATTACGAACCCAACTAAAAAGTCCGGGTAAAATTACGAACCCAACTAAAACTCCGGGTAAAAAATACGAACCCAACTAAAAAGTCCGGATAAAAAATACGAACCTAACTTAAGACTCCGGGTAAAATTACGAACCCAACTAAAACTCCTGGTAAAATTACGAACCCAACTAAAACTACGGGTAAAAAATACGAACCCAACTAAAACTCCGGGCAAAAATACTAACCCAACTAAAAAGTCCGGGTAAAAAATACGAACCCAACTAAAACTCCGGATAAAATTACGAACCCAACTAAAACTCCGGGTAAAAATACGAACCCAACTAAAACTCCGGGTAAAAATACTAACCCAACTAAAAAGTCCGGGTTAAAAATACGAACCCAACTAAAACTCCGGGTAAAATTACGAACCCAACTAAAACTCCGGGTAAAAATACGAACCCTACTAAAACTCCGGGTAAAAATACTAACCCAACTAAAAATTCCGGGTAAAAAATGCGAACCCAACTAAAACTCCGGGTAAAAAATACGAACCCAACTAAAACTCCGGGTAAAAAATACTAACCCAACTAAATAGTCCGGGTAAAAGATAGGAACCCAACTAAAACTCCGGGTAAAATTACGAACCCAACTAAAACTCCGGGTAAAAATACGAAAACAACTAAAACTCCGGGTAAAAATACTTACCCAACTAAAAAGTCCGGGTAAAAAATACGAACCCAACTAAAACTCCGGGTAAAAAATACGAACCCAACTAAAACTCCGGGTAAAAGTACGAACCCAACTAAAACTCCGGGTAAAAAATGCTAACCCAACTAAAATGTCTGGGTAAAAAATACGAACCCAACTAAAACTCCGGGTAAAATTACGAACCCAACTAAAACTCCGGGTAAAAATACGAACCCAACTAAAACTCCGGGTAAAAATACTAACCCCAACTAAAAAGTCCGGGTAAAAAATACGAACCCAACTAAAACTCCGGGTAAAATTACGAACCCAACTAAAACTCCGGGTAAAATTACGAACCCAACTAAAACTCCGGGTAAAATTACGAACTCAACTAAAAGTCCGGGTAAAAAATACGAACCCAACTAAAAAGTCCGGGTAAAATTACGAACCCAAGTAAAACTCCGGGTAAAATTACGAACCCAACTAAAACTCCGGGTAAAAAATACGAACCCAACTAAAAAGTCCGGATAAAAAATACGAACCTAACTTAAGACTCCGGGTAAAATTACGAACCCAACTAAAAAGTCCGGGTAAAATTACGAACCCAACTAAAAAGTCCGGGTAAAATTACGAACCCAACTAAAACTCCGGGTAAAATTACGAACTCAACTAAAACTCCGGGTAAAATTACGAACCCAACTAAAACTCCGGGTAAAATTACGAACCCAACTAAAAGTCCGGGTAAAAAATACGAACCCAACTAAAAAGTCCGGGTAAAATTACGAACCCAACTAAAACTCCGGGTAAAATTACGAACCCAACTAAAACTCCGGGTAAAATTACGAACCCAAGTAAAACTCCGGGTAAAATTACGAACCCAAGTACAACTCCGGGTAAAATTACGAACGCAACTAAAACTCTGGGTAAAATTACGGACCCAACTAAAACTCCGGGTAAAATTACGAACCCAACTAAAAGTCCGGGTAAAATTACGAACCCAACTAAAAAGTCCGGGTAAAATTACGAACCCAACTAAAAAGTCCGGGTAAAATTACGAACCCAACTGAAACTCCGGGTAAAATTACGAACCCAACTAAAACTCCGGGTAAAATTACGAACCCAACTAAAAGTCCGGGTAAAAAATACGAACCCAACTAAAAAGTCCGGGTAAAATTGCGAACCCAACTAAAACTCAGGGTAAAATTACGAACCCAACTAAAACTCCGGGTAAAAAATACGAACCCAACTAAAAAGTCCGGATAAAAAATACGAACCTAACTTAAGACTCCGGGTAAAATTACGAACCCAACTAAAAAGTCCGGGTAAAATTACGAACCCAACTAAAACTCCGGGTAAAATTACTAACTCAACTAAAAGTCCGGGTAAAATTACGAACCCAACTAAAACTCCGGGTAAAATTACGAACCCAACTAAAAGTCCGGGTAAAAAATACGAACCCAACTAAAAATTCCGGGTAAAATTACGAACCTAACTAAAACTCCGGGTAAAATTACGAACCCAACTAAAACTCCGGGTAAAATTACGAACCCAAGTAAAACTCCGGGTAAAATTACGAACCCAAGTAAAACTCCGGGTAAAATTACGAACCCAACTAAAACTCCGGGTAAAATTACGAGCCCAACTAAAACTCCGGGTAAAATTACGAACCCAACTAAAAGTCCGGGTAAAAATTCGAACCCAACTAAAAAGTCCGGGTAACTCAAGACTCCGGGTAAAATTACGAACCCAACTAAAACTCCGGGTAAAATTACGAACCCAACTAAAACTCCGGGTAAAATTACGAACCCAACTAAAAGTCCGGGTAAAAAATACGAACCCAACTAAAAAGTCCGGGTAAAATTACGAACCCAACTAAAACTCCGGGTAAAATTATGAACCCAACTAAAAGTCCGGGTAAAAAATTCGAACCCAACTAAAAAGTCCGGGTAAAATTACGAACCCAACTAAAACTCCGGGTAAAATTACGAACCCAACTAAAAAGTCCGGGTAAAATTACGAACCCAACTAAAAAGTCCGGGTAAAATTACGAACCCAACTAAAAAGTCCGGGTAAAATTACGAACCCAACTAAAACTCCGGGTAAAATTACGAACCCAACTAAAAGTCCGGGTAAAAAATGCGAATCCAACTAAAAAGTCCGAGTAAAATTACGAACCCAACTAAAACTCCGGATAAAATTACGAACCCAACTAAAACTCCGGGTAAAATTACGAACAAAAATAAAACTCCGGGTAAAATTACGAACCCAAGTAAAACTCCGGGTAAAATTACGAACCCAACTAAAACTCCGGGTAAAATTACGAACCCAACTAAAACTCCGGGTAAAATTACGAACCCAAGTAAAACTCCGGGTAAAATTACGAACCCAAGTACAACTCCGGGTAAAATTACGAACGCAACTAAAACTCCGGGTAAAATTACGAACCCAACTAAAACTCCGGGTAAAATTACGAACCCAACTAAAAGTCCGGGTAAAAAATACGACCCAACTAAAACTCCGGGTAAAATTACGAACCCAACTAAAACTCCGGGTAAAAATACGAACCCAACTAAAACTCCGGGTAAAAATACTAACCCCAACTAAAAAGTCCGGGTAAAAAATACGAACCCAACTAAAACTCCGGGTAAAATTACGAACCCAACTAAAACTCCGGGTAAAATTACGAACCCAACTAAAACTCCGGGTAAAATTACGAACTCAACTAAAAGTCCGGGTAAAAAATACGAACCCAACTAAAAAGTCCGGGTAAAATTACGAACCCAAGTAAAACTCCGGGTAAAATTACGAACCCAACTAAAACTCCGGGTAAAAAATACGAACCCAACTAAAAAGTCCGGATAAAAAATACGAACCTAACTTAAGACTCCGGGTAAAATTACGAACCCAACTAAAAAGTCCGGGTAAAATTACGAACCCAACTAAAAAGTCCGGGTAAAATTACGAACCCAACTAAAACTCCGGGTAAAATTACGAACTCAACTAAAACTCCGGGTAAAATTACGAACCCAACTAAAACTCCGGGTAAAATTACGAACCCAACTAAAAGTCCGGGTAAAAAATACGAACCCAACTAAAAAGTCCGGGTAAAATTACGAACCCAACTAAAACTCCGGGTAAAATTACGAACCCAACTAAAACTCCGGGTAAAATTACGAACCCAAGTAAAACTCCGGGTAAAATTACGAACCCAAGTACAACTCCGGGTAAAATTACGAACGCAACTAAAACTCTGGGTAAAATTACGGACCCAACTAAAACTCCGGGTAAAATTACGAACCCAACTAAAAGTCCGGGTAAAATTACGAACCCAACTAAAAAGTCCGGGTAAAATTACGAACCCAACTAAAAAGTCCGGGTAAAATTACGAACCCAACTGAAACTCCGGGTAAAATTACGAACCCAACTAAAACTCCGGGTAAAATTACGAACCCAACTAAAAGTCCGGGTAAAAAATACGAACCCAACTAAAAAGTCCGGGTAAAATTGCGAACCCAACTAAAACTCAGGGTAAAATTACGAACCCAACTAAAACTCCGGGTAAAAAATACGAACCCAACTAAAAAGTCCGGATAAAAAATACGAACCTAACTTAAGACTCCGGGTAAAATTACGAACCCAACTAAAAAGTCCGGGTAAAATTACGAACCCAACTAAAACTCCGGGTAAAATTACTAACTCAACTAAAAGTCCGGGTAAAATTACGAACCCAACTAAAACTCCGGGTAAAATTACGAACCCAACTAAAAGTCCGGGTAAAAAATACGAACCCAACTAAAAATTCCGGGTAAAATTACGAACCTAACTAAAACTCCGGGTAAAATTACGAACCCAACTAAAACTCCGGGTAAAATTACGAACCCAAGTAAAACTCCGGGTAAAATTACGAACCCAAGTAAAACTCCGGGTAAAATTACGAACCCAACTAAAACTCCGGGTAAAATTACGAGCCCAACTAAAACTCCGGGTAAAATTACGAACCCAACTAAAAGTCCGGGTAAAAATTCGAACCCAACTAAAAAGTCCGGGTAACTCAAGACTCCGGGTAAAATTACGAACCCAACTAAAACTCCGGGTAAAATTACGAACCCAACTAAAACTCCGGGTAAAATTACGAACCCAACTAAAAGTCCGGGTAAAAAATACGAACCCAACTAAAAAGTCCGGGTAAAATTACGAACCCAACTAAAACTCCGGGTAAAATTATGAACCCAACTAAAAGTCCGGGTAAAAAATTCGAACCCAACTAAAAAGTCCGGGTAAAATTACGAACCCAACTAAAACTCCGGGTAAAATTACGAACCCAACTAAAAAGTCCGGGTAAAATTACGAACCCAACTAAAAAGTCCGGGTAAAATTACGAACCCAACTAAAAAGTCCGGGTAAAATTACGAACCCAACTAAAACTCCGGGTAAAATTACGAACCCAACTAAAAGTCCGGGTAAAAAATGCGAACCCAACTAAAAAGTCCGAGTAAAATTACGAACCCAACTAAAACTCCGGATAAAATTACGAACCCAACTAAAACTCCGGGTAAAATTACGAACAAAAATAAAACTCCGGGTAAAATTACGAACCCAAGTAAAACTCCGGGTAAAATTACGAACCCAACTAAATCTCCGGGTAAAATTACGAACCCAACTAAAACTCCGGGTAAAATTACGAACCCAACTAAAAGTCCGGGTAAAAAATACGAACCCAACTAAAAAGTTCGGGTAAAATTACGAACCCAAGTAAAACTCCGGGTAACATTACGAACCCAACTAAAACTCCGGGTAAAATTACGAACCCAACTAAAAAGTCCGGGTAAAATTACGAACCCAACTAAGACTCCGGGTAAAATTACCAACTCAACTAAAACTCCGGGTAAAATTACGAACCCAACTAAAACTCCGGGTTGTAATAACTTTGGTACTTGTAATATAGAAACACAACTGTACTATTTATCATTTATTTTCCAACTGACTCCCCAAATATATAAACCCAATATATATACCAAACGTACATGAAACTGGTTTTCCAACCTGTTTTATGTTGTACGAAAATACACACATAATATATAACAAAATATTATTCCTTCATTACACCCTCTTCCTTATTTCCTAATTACAACTTCCTATATCTAACTAAGCCTAACCCTTTAATTTCTTGGTCTTAAGTTGTAACGACCTGAGGTTGTTGTTGCGTCATTCACGACAGGGACGGAAATCACTTCACTTTCTCTTTTTGAGGATTTATTCACTTCACTGTTCTCGTCCTCATCCGGCTTTTCCGAAATAGAAAAGGGCAAAGGCGGTCTTAAATTTATAGGTTTAATTTGATTTGAATGCCGTCGTACAATTTTGTCCTTTTCTACTTCAACGTCAAAAATATCATTACTCACACTTTGTACAATTTTTCCCTTTTGCCAATTTGATACATTTGTTGAGGGATAGCACTTTACCATTACGTCATCATCTATTCTAATTTTCTTATTAATTCCCTTTGTATACCGCTCTTGATTTTCCATTTTTCCTTCAACTATCTTTTTACGGTTAGGTACTAATAAATCTAACCGACTCTTCAATTTCCTGCCAAACATTGCTACCGCCGGACAGACTTCGGTTGTACAGTGAGGTGTATTTCGATAATTAAATAGATATCTAGAAAGAGCAGTATTGACATCTGTATTTTCATATTTGGCCTTTTTTTTATAACTAATTTAACATTTTTCACAGCATTTTCTGCTGCCCCATTACTCTGAGGGTGGTAAGGTGGTGAAAATAACTGGCGAATTCCATTTGTCTTAACATAATTTTTTACTTCTTCTGACGAAAAAGGTGGACCATTATCGGAGACTAACGTATCCGGCAATCCAAATGTACTAAATAATTTTCTCAATTCGCCAATTACTTTTGTGGCCGTTGTCGAATTCATCGGAATAGTTTCTATCCACTTAGTGAAGCTATCAACAACAATTAAATACTTTTGTCCAAAAATTGGACCTAGGAAATCCAGATGAATTCTAGACCATGGTCTTTCCGTTACTGGCCACGAGCGAGGTGCTACCTTAGGTGGATCCTCTCGCACGGACGCACAAATTCTACATGTTTTACACATGGTTTCGATTTCTAAATCCAACCTAGGCCACCAAAAATAACTCCTCGCCAAAGCCTTACACTTGTTTATCCCTAAATGACTTAAATGTATTTCGTTTAACAATTTACTTTTTAATTTTTCCGGTATAACCATTCTATAGCCCCACATAACGCACCCATACTCTAAATGTAACTCTTCTCTTTTATTATAAAACGGTATTAATTCTTCACTTATTTCCTGTCGTTCAGGCCAACCTTGTAAACAATTTTGATACACTCTACTCATTAATCGATCGGTGCGGGTGTAACACTGAATTTGTTTGTAATCTATTGGTAAGTTTTCTGACAAGTAAAATAAATAACCCAAATCAGTTTTTTCTTCGCCTGAACTTATGCAATATTTTATTGGTAGTCGAGACAGGGCGTCCGCAGTTGCATTATCTTTAGACTTTATAAATTTAATAGTATATTGATAGGCGGAGAGAATTATGCTCCATCTTTGTAGTCGACTGGCTGCAAAAGCCGGAATTCCTCTTTTGTCGCCAAAAATCGTTATTAGCGGTTTATGATCACATAATAATGTAAAATGACGGCCATAGAGATAATGATGAAACTTTTTAACCCCGAATATAATGGCCAGAGCCTCCTTATCGATTTGCGAGTACCCCTTTTCCGCGCCCGATAATGATTTAGAAGCGTAAGCTATTGGTTTCACCTCTCCCGTGGCTAACTTATGTGAAATTACCGCTGCAATCCCATAAGAACTTGCATCGCAAGCTAATATTACTGGTAAATTTGAGTCATAATGAGTTAAAACTCTAGGTGATGCCATTTCACGTTTAATTAATTCAAACGCTACTTGTTGTTCTTTTTTCCATTCAAATTTTGAATGTTTCCTCAACAATTTATATAAACCCTGTAATTTTGAAGCCATAGATGGTAGGAATTTAGAATAATAGTTCACCAACCCCAAAAATGCTCTTAGTTCCGTGATATTAGCAGGAATTTTACAGTTTACAATTGCTTCTACTTTCTTTGGTGAAGTATGCACCCCGTTTTTATCGATGATAACCCCTAAATACTCAATCTTATTTTTAAAAAAACTACATTTACCCAGTTGCAATTTTAACCCATATTGTTGTAATCTCTCCAAGACTCGATTTAAAATATGTTCATGTTCCTCTTTAGTTCTTGAATAAATTAAAATATCGTCCAGAAATATTGACACCCCTTTCAAATCTACTAATATATTTTCTATTAGCCTTTGAAAAATACCAGGACTACTTGCTACCCCATATGGTAACCGGTTATACTCAAATAAACCTTTGTGTGTGTTGATGACCACTAATTTTTTTGATGTTTCGTCTAGTTCGATTTGCGCGTATGCTTGCGATAAGTCTATCTTCGAATAATAACTAGAATGTTTTAGTGTTGATAATAGATTGTCAATTTGCGGCAAGGGATATTTTTCAATATTTAAATGTTTATTGATTGTAATTTTATAATCACCACAGATGCGAACCTGACCATTAGCCTTCAAAACCGGAACAATAGGAGTTGCCCACTCACTAAACTTAACCGGAGTTATCACATTTAATTTAATTAACCGATCCAATTCATTTTCAATTTTATCTTTTAATGCCAATGGTACGTTACGGGATTTGCAATATTTGGGTACCGCATTTTCTTTTAAATACAACTTAACTTGCCCAACTTTAAACAAACCCAAAGTATTTTCAAAAACTTCCGGAAATTTATTTCTTAATTTTTGTGCTATCAACTCTTTCGGCTCCAGTTGTTTCAGGTGAAATAGCGAATCTACCGAAATATTTAACATTGTTAACCAATCTCGACCAATAAGAAACGGCCCTCCTTTGTTTATTACATAAAATTTTAAATCATTCCTACAGAATTCATTAAATTTTGCCTTCACTAACATATATCCCAAAGTTTCAATTTTATTGCCATTATACGCTTTTAGAAAAATATCAGATTTAATTAATTTATTTTTAGAAAAATGTCTATAATAATCTTGTCTTGATATTGCGGAAATTCCGGACCCTGTATCGACTTCCATTACAAAATCTTTATTATTGATATTCACATTAATTTTTAATGGCTTACAACTCCTACTATTTAAGTTATAAAAATTTACGCTCTCTGTTTCTGACTCTGAATTAACAATAGCATCTTCTTCGACTACGTATTTATTATATTTACTTTTAGATTTATAATCATATTGATTTTTCTCCAAACAAACCGCTCTAATATGTCCAACTTTCTTACATGCGTGACATCTTGCGTCCTTGAAATAGCATTTGGCAGCCTCATGGTTGTTCTTGCCGCAATGTTGACACCTACTTCCGGATCGCTGCACTCTTCTTGCCCCGTCTCGTTCTCCTGGACTATTCCTCTGATTTCTCCGAATTTGATGGACTTGGGATGATCCAACCACTAGTTCCGCATTTATGACCGCTGCCTCCATATTAATTGCCAAATTTAGAGCCTTTTCATACGTTAATGCTGATTCGGTAAACATTCTTTGCCGCATTGCTTCATTTTTCAATCCAAATACCATTTGATCGCGTAAGTTTTCATTTAACATATCACTAAAATTGCAATTTTTCGCCAACTTCTTCAATTTAACTATAAAACTTGCGATTGATTCTTCTTGATCTTGCACCGCATGTCGAAATTTGTAACGTTCGGCTATTTCCGACGGCTTCGGGTTGAAATGAGCTGCCATTTTCTTAATTAAATCTTCAAATTTCTCGTCTTCGGGCTTCTTGGGACTGCATAGATCCATCATAATTTCAAACGGTTCTGCACCAATGACGGTAATTAGCATTGCCGTTTGTAACTCAGGCTTTATTTCGTTTGCTTTGAAAAACTGACGCACACGCGTGATGTACGAACTCCAATTCCCATTTCTTAAATCGAATTCCTCTACTTTGCCGGTCGTCATTGTTTAATCTTCGTCGCCACTTGTAATAACTTTGGTACTTGTAATATAGAAACACAACTGTACTATTTATCATTTATTTTCCAACTGACTCCCCAAATATATAAACCCAATATATATACCAAACGTACATGAAACTGGTTTTCCAACCTGTTTTATGTTGTACGAAAATACACACATAATATATAACAAAATATTATTCCTTCATTACACGGGTAAAATTACGAACCCAACTAAAAGACCGGGTAAAAAATACGAATCCAACTAAAAAGTCCGGGTAAAATTACGAACCCAACTAAACCTCCGGGTAAAATTACGTACCCAACTAAAACTCCGGGTAAAATTACGAACCCAACTAAAACTCCGGGTACAATTACGAACCCAACTAAAAAGTCCGGGTAAAAAATACGAACCCAACTAAAACTCCGGCTAAAATTACGAACCCAACTAAAACTCCGGGTAAAAATACGAACCCAACTAAAACTCCGGGTAAAAATACGAACCCAACTAAAACTCCGGGTAAAAATACTAACCCAACTAAAAAGTCCGGGTAAAAAATACGAACCCAACTAAAACTCCGGGTAAAATTACGAACCCAACTAAAACTCCGGGTAAAAAGTACGAACCCAACTAAAAAGTCCGGATAAAAAATACGAACCTAACTTAAGACTCCGGGTAAAATTACGAACCCAACTAAAACTCCGGGTAAAAGTACGAACCCAACTAAAACTCCGGGTAAAAAATACGAACCCAACTAAAACTCCGGGCAAAAATACTAACGCAACTAAAAAGTCCGGGTAAAAAATACGAACCCAACTAAAACTCTGGATAAAATTACGAACCCAACTAAAACTCCGGGTAAAAATACGAACCCAACTAAAACTCCGGGTAAAAATACTAACCCAACTAAAAAGTCCGGGTTAAAAATACGAACCCAACTAAAATTCCGGGTAAAATTACGAACCCAACTAAAATTCCGAGTAAAAATACGAACCCTACTAAAACTCCGGGTAAAAATACAAACCCAACTAAAAATTCCGGGTAAAAATGCGAACCCAACTAAAACTCCGGGTAAAATTACGAACCCAACTAAAACTCCGGGTAAAAATACGAACCCAACTAAAACTCCGGGTAAAAATACTTACCCAACTAAAAAGTCCGGGTAAAAAATACGAACCCAACTAAAACTCCGGGTAAAAAATACGAACCCAACTAAAACTCCGGGTAAAAGTACGAACCCAACTAAAACTCCGGGTAAAAAATGCTAACCCAACTAAAATGTCCGGGTAAAAAATACGAACCCAACTAAAACTCCGGGTAAAATTACGAACCCAACTAAAACTCCGGGTAAAAATACGAACCCAACTAAAACTCCGGGTAAAAATACTAACCCCAACTAAAAAGTCCGGGTAAAAAATACGAACCCAACTAAAACTCCGGGTAAAATTACGAACCCAACTAAAACTCCGGGTAAAATTACGAACCCAACTAAAACTCCGGGTAAAATTACGAACCCAACTAAAAGTCCGGGTAAAAAATACGGACCCAACTAAAAAGTCCGGGTAAAATTACGAACCCAAGTAAAACTCCGGGTAAAATTACGAACCCAACTAAAACTCCGGGTAAAATTACGAACCCAACTAAAACTCCGGGTGAAATTACGAACCCAACTAAAAGTCCGGGTAAAAAATACGAACCCAACTAAAAAGTCCAGGTAAAATTACGAACCCAACTAAAACTCCGGGTAAAATTACGAACCCAACTAAAACTCCGGGTAAAATTACGAACCCAAGTAAAACTCCGGGTAAAATTACGAACCCAACTAAAACTCCGGTTAAAATTACGAACCCACCTAAAACTCCGGGTAAAATTACGAACCCAACTAAAACTCCGGGTAAAATTACGAACCCAACTAAAAGTCCGGGTAAAAAATACGAACCCAACTAAAAAGTCCGGGTAAAATTATGAACCCAACTAAAACTCCGGGTAAAATTACGAACCCAACTAAAACTCCGGGTAAAATTACCAACTCAACTAAAACTCCGGGTAAAATTACGAACCCAACTAAAACTCCGGGTAAAATAACGAACCCAACTAAAAGTCCGGGTAAAAAATACGAACCCAACTAAAAAGTCCGGGTAAAATTACGAACCCAACTAAACCTCCGGGTAAAATTACGAACCCAACTAAAACTCCGGGTAAAATTACGAACCCAACTAAAACTCCGGGTAAAATTACGAACCCAACTAAAAAGTCCGGGTAAAGAATACGAACCCAACTAAAACTCCGGCTAAAATTACGAACCCAACTAAAACTCCGGGTAAAAATACGAACCCAACTAAAACTCCGGGTAAAAATACGAACCCAACTAAAACTCCGGGTAAAAATACTAACCCAACTAAAAAGTCCGGGTAAAAAATACGAACCCAACTAAAACTCCGGGTAAAATTACGAACCCAACTAAAACTCCGGGTAAAAAATACGAACCCAACTAAAAAGTCCGAATAAAAAATACGAACCTAACTTAAGACTCCGGGAAAAATTACGAACCCAACTAAAAAGTCCGGGTAAAATTACGAACCCAACTAAAAAGTCCGGTTAAAATTACGAACCCAGCTAAAACTCCGGGTAAAATTACGAACTCAACTAAAACTCCGGGTAAAATTACAAACCCAACTAAAACTCCGGGTAAAATTACGAACCCAACTAAAAGTCCGGGTAAAAAATACGAACCCAACTAAAAAGTCCGGGTAAAATTACGAACCCAACTAAAACTCCGGGTAAAATTACGAACCCAACTAAAACTCCGGGTAAAATTACGAACCCAAGTAAAACTCCGGGTAAAATTACGATCCCAATTACAACTCCGGGTAAAATTACGAACGCAACTAAAACTCCGGGTAAAATTACGAACCCAACTAAAACTCCGGGTAAAATTACGAACCCAACTAAAAGTCCGCTTAAAAAATACGAACCCAACTAAAAAGTTTGGGTAAAATTACGAACCCAAGTAAAACTCCGGGTAAAATTACGAACCCAACTAAAACTCCGGGTAAAATTACGAACCCAACTAAAAAGTCCGGGTAAAATTACGAACCCAAATAAAAAGTCCGGGTAAAATTACGAACCCAACTAAAACTCCGGGTAAAATTACCAACTCAACTAAAACTCCGGGTAAAATTACGAACCCAACTAAAACTCCAGGTAAAATTACGAACCCAACTAAAAGTCCGGGTAAAAAATACGAACCCAACTAAAAAGTCCGGGTAAAATTACGAACCCAACTAAACCTCCGGGTAAAATTACGAACCCAACTAAAACTCCGGGTAAAATTACGAACCCAACTAAAACTCCGGGTAAAATTACGAACCCAACTAAAAAGTCCGGGTAAAGAATACGAACCCAACTAAAACTCCGGCTAAAATTACGAACCCAACTAAAGCTCCGGGTAAAAATACGAACCCAACTAAAACTCCGGGTAAAAAATACGAACCCAACTAAAACTCCGGGTAAAAATACTAACCCAACTAAAAAGTCCGGGTAAAAAATACGAACCCAACTAAAAAGTCCGGGTAAAATTACGAACCCAACTAAAACTCCGGGTAAAATTACGAACCCAACTAAAACTTAGGGTAAAATTACGAACCCAAGTAAAACTCCGGGTAAAATTACGAACCCAAGTAAAACTCCGGGTAAAATTACGAACCCAACTAAAATTCCGGGTAAAATTACGAACCCAACTAAAAGTCCGGGTAAAAAATACGAACCCAACTAAAAAGTTCGGGTAAAATTACGAACCCAAGTAAAACTCCGGGTAAAATTACGAACCCAACTAAAACTCCGGGTAAAATTACGAACCCAACTAAAAAGTCCGGGTAAAATTACGAACCCAAATAAAAAGTCCGGGTAAAATTACGAACCCAACTAAAACTCAACTAAAACTCCGGGTAAAATTACGAACCCAACTAAAACTCCGGGTAAAATTACGAAACCAACTAAAAGTCCGGGTAAAAAATACGAACCCAACTAAAAAGTCCGGGTAAAATTACGAACCCAACTAAACCTCCGGGTAAAATTACGAACCCAACTAAAACTCCGGGTAAAATTACGAACCCAACTAAAACTCCGGGTAAAATTACGAACCCAACTAAAAAGTCCGGGTAAAGAATACGAACCCAACTAAAACTCCGGCTAAAATTACGAACCCAACTAAAACTCCGGGTAAAAATACGAACCCAACTAAAACTCCGGGTAAAAATACGAACCCAACTAAAACTCCGGGTAAAAATACGAACCCAACTAAAAAGTCCGGATAAAAAATACGAACCTAACTTAAGACTCCGGGTAAAATTACGAACCCAACTAAAAAGTCCGGGTAAAATTACGAACCCAACTAAAAAGTCCGGGTAAAATTACGAACCCAACTAAAACTCCGGGTAAAATTACGAACTCAACTAAAACTCCGGGTAAAATTACGAACCCAACTAAAACTCCGGGTAAAATTACGAACCCAACTAAAAAGTCCGGGTAAAATTACGAACCCAACTAAAAAGTCCGGGTAAAATTACGAACCCAACTAAAACTCCGGGTAAAATTACGAACTCAACTAAAACTACGGGTAAAATTACGAACCCAACTAAAACTCCGGGTAAAATTACGAACCCAACTAAAAGTCCGGGTAAAAAATACGAACCCAACTAAAACTCCGGGCAAAAATACTAACGCAACTAAAAAGTCCGGGTAAAAAATACGAACCCAACTAAAACTCTGGATAAAATTACGAACCCAACTAAAACTCCGGGTAAAAATACGAACCCAACTAAAACTCCGGGTAAAAATACTAACCCAACTAAAAAGTCCGGGTTAAAAATACGAACCCAACTAAAATTCCGGGTAAAATTACGAACCCAACTAAAATTCCGAGTAAAAATACGAACCCTACTAAAACTCCGGGTAAAAAATGCTAACCCAACTAAAATGTCCGGGTAAAAAATACGAACCCAACTAAAACTCCGGGTAAAATTACGAACCCAACTAAAACTCCGGGTAAAAATACGAACCCAACTAAAACTCCGGGTAAAAATACTAACCCCAACTAAAAAGTCCGGGTAAAAAATACGAACCCAACTAAAACTCCGGGTAAAATTACGAACCCAACTAAAACTCCGGGTAAAATTACGAACCCAACTAAAACTCCGGGTAAAATTACGAACCCAACTAAAAGTCCGGGTAAAAAATACGGACCCAACTAAAAAGTCCGGGTAAAATTACGAACCCAAGTAAAACTCCGGGTAAAATTACGAACCCAACTAAAACTCCGGGTAAAATTACGAACCCAACTAAAACTCCGGGTGAAATTACGAACCCAACTAAAAGTCCGGGTAAAAAATACGAACCCAACTAAAAAGTCCAGGTAAAATTACGAACCCAACTAAAACTCCGGGTAAAATTACGAACCCAACTAAAACTCCGGGTAAAATTACGAACCCAAGTAAAACTCCGGGTAAAATTACGAACCCAACTAAAACTCCGGTTAAAATTACGAACCCACCTAAAACTCCGGGTAAAATTACGAACCCAACTAAAACTCCGGGTAAAATTACGAACCCAACTAAAAGTCCGGGTAAAAAATACGAACCCAACTAAAAAGTCCGGGTAAAATTATGAACCCAACTAAAACTCCGGGTAAAATTACGAACCCAACTAAAACTCCGGGTAAAATTACCAACTCAACTAAAACTCCGGGTAAAATTACGAACCCAACTAAAACTCCGGGTAAAATAACGAACCCAACTAAAAGTCCGGGTAAAAAATACGAACCCAACTAAAAAGTCCGGGTAAAATTACGAACCCAACTAAACCTCCGGGTAAAATTACGAACCCAACTAAAACTCCGGGTAAAATTACGAACCCAACTAAAACTCCGGGTAAAATTACGAACCCAACTAAAAAGTCCGGGTAAAGAATACGAACCCAACTAAAACTCCGGCTAAAATTACGAACCCAACTAAAACTCCGGGTAAAAATACGAACCCAACTAAAACTCCGGGTAAAAATACGAACCCAACTAAAACTCCGGGTAAAAATACTAACCCAACTAAAAAGTCCGGGTAAAAAATACGAACCCAACTAAAACTCCGGGTAAAATTACGAACCCAACTAAAACTCCGGGTAAAAAATACGAACCCAACTAAAAAGTCCGAATAAAAAATACGAACCTAACTTAAGACTCCGGGAAAAATTACGAACCCAACTAAAAAGTCCGGGTAAAATTACGAACCCAACTAAAAAGTCCGGTTAAAATTACGAACCCAGCTAAAACTCCGGGTAAAATTACGAACTCAACTAAAACTCCGGGTAAAATTACAAACCCAACTAAAACTCCGGGTAAAATTACGAACCCAACTAAAAGTCCGGGTAAAAAATACGAACCCAACTAAAAAGTCCGGGTAAAATTACGAACCCAACTAAAACTCCGGGTAAAATTACGAACCCAACTAAAACTCCGGGTAAAATTACGAACCCAAGTAAAACTCCGGGTAAAATTACGATCCCAATTACAACTCCGGGTAAAATTACGAACGCAACTAAAACTCCGGGTAAAATTACGAACCCAACTAAAACTCCGGGTAAAATTACGAACCCAACTAAAAGTCCGCTTAAAAAATACGAACCCAACTAAAAAGTTTGGGTAAAATTACGAACCCAAGTAAAACTCCGGGTAAAATTACGAACCCAACTAAAACTCCGGGTAAAATTACGAACCCAACTAAAAAGTCCGGGTAAAATTACGAACCCAAATAAAAAGTCCGGGTAAAATTACGAACCCAACTAAAACTCCGGGTAAAATTACCAACTCAACTAAAACTCCGGGTAAAATTACGAACCCAACTAAAACTCCAGGTAAAATTACGAACCCAACTAAAAGTCCGGGTACAAAATACGAACCCAACTAAAAAGTCCGGGTAAAATTACGAACCCAACTAAACCTCCGGGTAAAATTACGAACCCAACTAAAACTCCGGGTAAAATTACGAACCCAACTAAAACTCCGGGTAAAATTACGAACCCAACTAAAAAGTCCGGGTAAAGAATACGAACCCAACTAAAACTCCGGCTAAAATTACGAACCCAACTAAAGCTCCGGGTAAAAATACGAACCCAACTAAAACTCCGGGTAAAAAATACGAACCCAACTAAAACTCCGGGTAAAAATACTAACCCAACTAAAAAGTCCGGGTAAAAAATACGAACCCAACTAAAAAGTCCGGGTAAAATTACGAACCCAACTAAAACTCCGGGTAAAATTACGAACCCAACTAAAACTTAGGGTAAAATTACGAACCCAAGTAAAACTCCGGGTAAAATTACGAACCCAAGTAAAACTCCGGGTAAAATTACGAACCCAACTAAAATTCCGGGTAAAATTACGAACCCAACTAAAAGTCCGGGTAAAAAATACGAACCCAACTAAAAAGTTCGGGTAAAATTACGAACCCAAGTAAAACTCCGGGTAAAATTACGAACCCAACTAAAACTCCGGGTAAAATTACGAACCCAACTAAAAAGTCCGGGTAAAATTACGAACCCAAATAAAAAGTCCGGGTAAAATTACGAACCCAACTAAAACTCAACTAAAACTCCGGGTAAAATTACGAACCCAACTAAAACTCCGGGTAAAATTACGAAACCAACTAAAAGTCCGGGTAAAAAATACGAACCCAACTAAAAAGTCCGGGTAAAATTACGAACCCAACTAAACCTCCGGGTAAAATTACGAACCCAACTAAAACTCCGGGTAAAATTACGAACCCAACTAAAACTCCGGGTAAAATTACGAACCCAACTAAAAAGTCCGGGTAAAGAATACGAACCCAACTAAAACTCCGGCTAAAATTACGAACCCAACTAAAACTCCGGGTAAAAATACGAACCCAACTAAAACTCCGGGTAAAAATACGAACCCAACTAAAACTCCGGGTAAAAATACGAACCCAACTAAAAAGTCCGGATAAAAAATACGAACCTAACTTAAGACTCCGGGTAAAATTACGAACCCAACTAAAAAGTCCGGGTAAAATTACGAACCCAACTAAAAAGTCCGGGTAAAATTACGAACCCAACTAAAACTCCGGGTAAAATTACGAACTCAACTAAAACTCCGGGTAAAATTACGAACCCAACTAAAACTCCGGGTAAAATTACGAACCCAACTAAAAAGTCCGGGTAAAATTACGAACCCAACTAAAAAGTCCGGGTAAAATTACGAACCCAACTAAAACTCCGGGTAAAATTACGAACTCAACTAAAACTACGGGTAAAATTACGAACCCAACTAAAACTCCGGGTAAAATTACGAACCCAACTAAAAGTCCGGGTAAAAAATACGAACCCAACTAAAACTCCGGGCAAAAATACTAACGCAACTAAAAAGTCCGGGTAAAAAATACGAACCCAACTAAAACTCTGGATAAAATTACGAACCCAACTAAAACTCCGGGTAAAAATACGAACCCAACTAAAACTCCGGGTAAAAATACTAACCCAACTAAAAAGTCCGGGTTAAAAATACGAACCCAACTAAAATTCCGGGTAAAATTACGAACCCAACTAAAATTCCGAGTAAAAATACGAACCCTACTAAAACTCCGGGTAAAAATACTAACCCAACTAAAAATTCCGGGTAAAAATGCGAACCCAACTAAAACTCCGGGTAAAAAACACGAACCCAACTAAAACTCCGGGTAAAAAATACTAACCCAACTAAATAGTCCGGGTAAAAGATACGAACCCAACTAAAACTCCGGGTAAAATTACGAACCCAACTAAAACTCCGGGTAAAAATACGAACCCAACTAAAACTCCGGGTAAAAATACTTACCCAACTAAAAAGTCCGGGTAAAAAATACGAACCCAACTAAAACTCCGGGTAAAAAATACGAACCCAACTAAAACTCCGGGTAAAAGTACGAACCCAACTAAAACTCCGGGTAAAAAATGCTAACCCAACTAAAATGTCCGGGTAAAAAATACGAACCCAACTAAAACTCCGGGTAAAATTACGAACCCAACTAAAACTCCGGGTAAAAATACGAACCCAACTAAAACTCCGGGTAAAAATACTAACCCCAACTAAAAAGTCCGGGTAAAAAATACGAACCCAACTAAAACTCCGGGTAAAATTACGAACCCAACTAAAACTCCGGGTAAAATTACGAACCCAACTAAAACTCCGGGTAAAATTACGAACCCAACTAAAAGTCCGGGTAAAAAATACGGACCCAACTAAAAAGTCCGGGTAAAATTACGAACCCAAGTAAAACTCCGGGTAAAATTACGAACCCAACTAAAACTCCGGGTAAAATTACGAACCCAACTAAAAGTCCGGGTAAAAAATACGAACCCAACTAAAAAGTCCAGGTAAAATTACGAACCCAACTAAAACTCCGGGTAAAATTACGAACCCAACTAAAACTCCGGGTAAAATTACGAACCCAAGTAAAACTCCGGGTAAAATTACGAACCCAACTAAAACTCCGGTTAAAATTACGAACCCAACTAAAACTCCGGGTAAAATTACGAACCCAACTAAAACTCCGGGTAAAATTACGAACCCAACTAAAAGTCCGGGTAAAAAATACGAACCCAACTAAAAAGTCCGGGTAAAATTATGAACCCAACTAAAACTCCGGGTAAAATTACGAACCCAACTAAAACTCCGGGTAAAATTACCAACTCAACTAAAACTCCGGGTAAAATTACGAACCCAACTAAAACTCCGGGTAAAATTACGAAACCAACTAAAAGTCCGGGTAAAAAATACGAACCCAACTAAAAAGTCCGGGTAAAATTACGAACCCAACTAAACCTCCGGGTAAAATTACGAACCCAACTAAAACTCCGGGTAAAATTACGAACCCAACTAAAACTCCGGGTAAAATTACGAACCCAACTAAAAAGTCCGGGTAAAGAATACGAACCCAACTAAAACTCCGGCTAAAATTACGAACCCAACTAAAACTCTGGGTAAAAATACGAACCCAACTAAAACTCCGGGTAAAAATACGAACCCAACTAAAACTCCGGGTAAAAATACTAACCCAACTAAAAAGTCCGGGTAAAAAATACGAACCCAACTAAAACTCCGGGTAAAATTACGAACCCAACTAAAACTCCGGGTAAAAAATACGAACCCAACTAAAAAGTCCGGATAAAAAATACGAACCTAACTTAAGACTCCGGGTAAAATTACGAACCCAACTAAAAAGTCCGGGTAAAATTACGAACCCAACTAAAAAGTCCGGGTAAAATTACGAACCCAACTAAAACTCCGGGTAAAATTACGAACTCAACTAAAACTCCGGGTAAAATTACGAACCCAACTAAAACTCCGGGTAAAATTACGAACCCAACTAAAAGTCCGGGTAAAAAATACGAACCCAACTAAAACTCCGGGCAAAAATACTAACGCAACTAAAAAGTCCGGGTAAAAAATACGAACCCAACTAAAACTCTGGATAAAATTACGAACCCAACTAAAACTCAGGGTAAAAATACGAACCCAACTAAAACTCCGGGTAAAAATACTAACCCAACTAAAAAGTCCGGGTTAAAAATACGAACCCAACTAAAATTCCGGGTAAAATTACGAACCCAACTAAAATTCCGAGTAAAAATACGAACCCTACTAAAACTCCGGGTAAAAATACTAACCCAACTAAAAATTCCGGGTAAAAATGCGAACCCAACTAAAACTCCGGGTAAAAAACACGAACCCAACTAAAACTCCGGGTAAAAAATACTAACCCAACTAAATAGTCCGGGTAAAAGATACGAACCCAACTAAAACTCCGGGTAAAATTACGAACCCAACTAAAACTCCGGGTAAAAATAAGAACCCAACTAAAACTCCGGGTAAAAATACTTACCCAACTAAAAAGTCCGGGTAAAAAATACGAACCCAACTAAAACTCCGGGTAAAAAATACGAACCCAACTAAAACTCCGGGTAAAAGTACGAACCCAACTAAAACTCCGGGTAAAAAATGCTAACCCAACTAAAATGTCCGGGTAAAAAATACGAACCCAACTAAAACTCCGGGTAAAATTACGAACCCAACTAAAACTCCGGGTAAAAATACGAACCCAACTAAAACTCCGGGTAAAAATACTAACCCCAACTAAAAAGTCCGGGTAAAAAATACGAACCCAACTAAAACTCCGGGTAAAATTACGAACCCAACTAAAACTCCGGGTAAAATTACGAACCCAACTAAAACTCCGGGTAAAATTACGAACCCAACTAAAAGTCCGGGTAAAAAATACGGACCCAACTAAAAAGTCCGGGTAAAATTACGAACCCAAGTAAAACTCCGGGTAAAATTACGAACCCAACTAAAACTCCGGGTAAAATTACGAACCCAACTAAAACTCCGGGTAAAATTACGAACCCAACTAAAAGTCCGGGTAAAAAATACGAACCCAACTAAAAAGTCCAGGTAAAATTACGAACCCAACTAAAACTCCGGGTAAAATTACGAACCCAACTAAAACTCCGGGTAAAATTACGAACCCAAGTAAAACTCCGGGTAAAATTACGAACCCAACTAAAACTCCGGTTAAAATTACGAACCCAACTAAAACTCCGGGTAAAATTACGAACCCAACTAAAACTCCGGGTAAAATTACGAACCCAACTAAAAGTCCGGGTAAAAAATACGAACCCAACTAAAAAGTCCGGGTAAAATTATGAACCCAACTAAAACTCCGGGTAAAATTACGAACCCAACTAAAACTCCGGGTAAAATTACCAACTCAACTAAAACTCCGGGTAAAATTACGGATCCAACTAAAACTCCGGGTAAAATTACGAACCCAACTAAAAGTCCGGGTAAAAAATACGAACCCAACTAAAAAGTCCGGGTAAAATTACGAACCCAACTAAACCTCCGGGTAAAATTACGAACCCAACTAAAACTCCGGGTAAAATTACGAACCCAACTAAAACTCCGGGTAAAATTACGAACCCAACTAAAACTCCGGGTAAAGAATACGAACCCAACTAAAACTCCGGCTAAAATTACGAACCCAACTAAAACTCCGGGTAAAAATACGAACCCAACTAAAACTCCGGGTAAAAATACGAACCCAACTAAAACTCCGGGTAAAAATACTAACCCAACTAAAAAGTCCGGGTAAAAAATACGAACCCAACTAAAACTCCGGGTAAAATTACGAACCCAACTAAAACTCCGGGTAAAAAATACGAACCCAACTAAAAAGTCCGAATAAAATATACGAACCTAACTTAAGACTCCGGGAAAAATTACGAACCCAACTAAAAAGTCCGGGTAAAATTACGAACCCAACTAAAAAGTCCGGGTAAAATTACGAACCCAACTAAAACTCCGGGTAAAATTACGAACTCAACTAAAACTCCGGGTAAAATTACAAACCCAACTAAAACTCCGGGTAAAATTACGAACCCAACTAAAAGTCCGGGTAAAAAATACGAACCCAACTAAAAAGTCCGGGTAAAATTACGAACCCAACTAAAACTCCGGGTAAAATTACGAACCCAACTAAAACTCCGGGTAAAATTACGAACCCTAGTAAAACTCCGGGTAAAATTACGATCCCAATTACAACTCCGGGTAAAATTACGAACGCAACTAAAACTCCGGGTAAAATTACGAACCCAACTAAAACTCCGGGTAAAATTACGAACCCAACTAAAAGTCCGGGTAAAAAATACGAACCCAACTAAAAAGTTCGGGTAAAATTACGAACCCAAGTAAAACTCCGGGTAAAATTACGAACCCAACTAAAACTCCGGGTAAAATTACGAACCCAACTAAAAAGTCCGGGTAAAATTACGAACCCAAATAAAAAGTCCGGGTAAAATTACGAACCCAACTAAAACTCCGGGTAAAATTACCAACTCAACTAAAACTCCGGGTAAAATTACGAACCCAACTAAAACTCTGGATAAAATTACGAACCCAACTAAAACTCAGGGTAAAAATATGAACCCAACTAAAACTCCGGGTAAAAATACTAACCCAACTAAAAAGTCCGGGTTAAAAATACGAACCCAACTAAAATTCCGGGTAAAATTACGAACCCAACTAAAATTCCGAGTAAAAATACGAACCCTACTAAAACTCCGGGTAAAAATACTAACCCAACTAAAAATTCCGGGTAAAAATGCGAACCCAACTAAAACTCCGGGTAAAAAACACGAACCCAACTAAAACTCCGGGTAAAAAATACTAACCCAACTAAATAGTCCGGGTAAAAGATACGAACCCAACTAAAACTCCGGGTAAAATTACGAACCCAACTAAAACTCCGGGTAAAAATAAGAACCCAACTAAAACTCCGGGTAAAAATACTTACCCAACTAAAAAGTCCGGGTAAAAAATACGAACCCAACTAAAACTCCGGGTAAAAAATACGAACCCAACTAAAACTCCGGGTAAAAGTACGAACCCAACTAAAACTCCGGGTAAAAAATGCTAACCCAACTAAAATGTCCGGGTAAAAAATACGAACCCAACTAAAACTCCGGGTAAAATTACGAACCCAACTAAAACTCCGGGTAAAAATACGAACCCAACTAAAACTCCGGGTAAAAATACTAACCCCAACTAAAAAGTCCGGGTAAAAAATACGAACCCAACTAAAACTCCGGGTAAAATTACGAACCCAACTAAAACTCCGGGTAAAATTACGAACCCAACTAAAACTCCGGGTAAAATTACGAACCCAACTAAAAGTCCGGGTAAAAAATACGGACCCAACTAAAAAGTCCGGGTAAAATTACGAACCCAAGTAAAACTCCGGGTAAAATTACGAACCCAACTAAAACTCCGGGTAAAATTACGAACCCAACTAAAACTCCGGGTAAAATTACGAACCCAACTAAAAGTCCGGGTAAAAAATACGAACCCAACTAAAAAGTCCAGGTAAAATTACGAACCCAACTAAAACTCCGGGTAAAATTACGAACCCAACTAAAACTCCGAGTAAAATTACGAACCCAAGTAAAACTCCGGGTAAAATTACGAACCCAACTAAAACTCCGGTTAAAATTACGAACCCAACTAAAACTCCGGGTAAAATTACGAACCCAACTAAAACTCCGGGTAAAATTACGAACCCAACTAAAAGTCCGGGTAAAAAATACGAACCCAACTAAAAAGTCCGGGTAAAATTATGAACCCAACTAAAACTCCGGGTAAAATTACGAACCCAACTAAAACTCCGGGTAAAATTACCAACTCAACTAAAACTCCGGGTAAAATTACGGATCCAACTAAAACTCCGGGTAAAATTACGAACCCAACTAAAAGTCCGGGTAAAAAATACGAACCCAACTAAAAAGTCCGGGTAAAATTACGAACCCAACTAAACCTCCGGGTAAAATTACGAACCCAACTAAAACTCCGGGTAAAATTACGAACCCAACTAAAACTCCGGGTAAAATTACGAACCCAACTAAAACTCCGGGTAAAGAATACGAACCCAACTAAAACTCCGGCTAAAATTACGAACCCAACTAAAACTCCGGGTAAAAATACGAACCCAACTAAAACTCCGGGTAAAAATACGAACCCAACTAAAACTCCGGGTAAAAATACTAACCCAACTAAAAAGTCCGGGTAAAAAATACGAACCCAACTAAAACTCCGGGTAAAATTACGAACCCAACTAAAACTCCGGGTAAAAAATACGAACCCAACTAAAAAGTCCGAATAAAATATACGAACCTAACTTAAGACTCCGGGAAAAATTACGAACCCAACTAAAAAGTCCGGGTAAAATTACGAACCCAACTAAAAAGTCCGGGTAAAATTACGAACCCAACTAAAACTCCGGGTAAAATTACGAACTCAACTAAAACTCCGGGTAAAATTACAAACCCAACTAAAACTCCGGGTAAAATTACGAACCCAACTAAAAGTCCGGGTAAAAAATACGAACCCAACTAAAAAGTCCGGGTAAAATTACGAACCCAACTAAAACTCCGGGTAAAATTACGAACCCAACTAAAACTCCGGGTAAAATTACGAACCCTAGTAAAACTCCGGGTAAAATTACGATCCCAATTACAACTCCGGGTAAAATTACGAACGCAACTAAAACTCCGGGTAAAATTACGAACCCAACTAAAACTCCGGGTAAAATTACGAACCCAACTAAAAGTCCGGGTAAAAAATACGAACCCAACTAAAAAGTTCGGGTAAAATTACGAACCCAAGTAAAACTCCGGGTAAAATTACGAACCCAACTAAAACTCCGGGTAAAATTACGAACCCAACTAAAAAGTCCGGGTAAAATTACGAACCCAAATAAAAAGTCCGGGTAAAATTACGAACCCAACTAAAACTCCGGGTAAAATTACCAACTCAACTAAAACTCCGGGTAAAATTACGAACCCAACTAAAACTCCGGGTAAAATTACGAACCCAACTAAAAGTCCGGGTAAAAAATACGAACCCAACTAAAAAGTCCGGGTAAAATTACGAACCCAACTAAACCTCCGGGTAAAATTACGAACCCAACTAAAACTCCGGGTAAAATTACGAACCCAACTAAAACTCCGGGTAAAATTACGAACCCAACTAAAAAGTACGGGTAAAGAATACGAACCCAACTAAAACTCCGGCTAAAATTACGAACCCAACTAAAGCTCCGGGTAAAAATACGAACCCAACTAAAACTCCGGGTAAAAATACGAACCCAACTAAAACTCCGGATAAAAATACTAACCCAACTAAAAAGTCCGGGTAAAAAATACGAACCCAACTAAAACTCCGGGTAAAAAATACGAACCCAATTAAAAGTCCGGGTAAAAAATACGAACCCAACTAAAAAGTCCGGGTAAAATTACGAACCCAACTAAAACTCCGGGTAAAATTACGAACCCAACTAAAACTCCGGGTAAAATTACGAACCCAACTAAAAAGTCCGGGTAAAATTACGAACCCAAATAAAAAGTCCGGGTAAAATTACGAACCCAACTAAAACTCAACTAAAACTCCGGGTAAAATTACGAACCCAACTAAAACTCCGGGTAAAATTACGAAACCAACTAAAAGTCCGGGTAAAAAATACGAACCCAACTAAAAGTCCGGGTAAAATTACGAACCCAACTAAACCTCCGGGTAAAATTACGAACCCAACTAAAACTCCAGGTAAAATTACGAACCCAACTAAAACTCCGGGTAAAATTACCAACCCAACTAAAAAGTCCGGGTAAAGAATACGAACCCAACTAAAACTCCGGCTAAAATTACGAACCCAACTAAAACTCCGGGTAAAAATACGAACCCAACTAAAACTCCGGGTAAAAATACGAACCCAACTAAAACTCCGGGTAAAAATACTAACCCAACTAAAAAGTCCGGGTAAAAAATACGAACCCAACTAAAACTCCGGGTAAAATTACGAACCCAACTAAAACTCCGGGTAAAAAATACGAACCCAACTAAAAAGTCCGGATAAAAAATACGAACCTAACTTAAGACTCCGGGTAAAATTACGAACCCAACTAAAAAGTGCGGGTAAAATTACGAACCCAACTAAAACTCCGGGTAAAATTACGAACCCAACTAAAACTCCGGGTAAAATTACGAACCCAAGTAAAACTCCGGGTAAAATTACGAACCCAAGTAAAACTCCGGGTAAAATTACGAACCCAACTAAAACTCCGGGTAAAATTACGAACCCAACTAAAACTCCGGGTAAAATTACGAACCCAACTAAAAGTCCGGGTAAAAAATACGAACCCAACTAAAAAGTTCGGGTAAAATTACGAACCCAAGTAAAACTCCGGGTAAAATTACGAACCCAACTAAAACTCCGGGTAAAATTACGAACCCAACTAAAAAGTCCGGGTAAAATTACGAACCCAAATAAAAAGTCCGGGTAAAATTACGAACCCAACTAAAACTCCGGGTAAAATTACCAACTCAACTAAAACTCCGGGTAAAATTACGAACCCAACTAAAACTCCGGGTAAAATTACGAACCCAACTAAAAGTCCGGGTAAAAAATACGAACCCAACTAAAAGTCCGGGTAAAATTACGAACCCAACTAAACCTCCGGGTAAAATTACGAACCCAACTAAAACTCCAGGTAAAATTACGAACCCAACTAAAACTCCGGGTAAAATTACCAACCCAACTAAAAAGTCCGGGTAAAGAATACGAACCCAACTAAAAAGTCCGGGTAAAATTACGAACCCAACTAAAACTCCGGGTAAAATTACGAACCCAACTAAAACTCCGGGTAAAATTACGAACCCCACTAAAAAGTCCGGGTAAAGAATACGAACCCAACTAAAACTCCGGCTAAAATTACGAACCCAACTAAAACTCCGGGTAAAAATACGAACCCAACTAAAACTCCGGGTAAAAATACGAACCCAACTAAAACTCCGGGTAAAAATACTAACCCAACTAAAAAGTCCGGGTAAAAAATACGAACCCAACTAAAACTCCGGGTAAAATTACGAACCCAACTAAAACTTCGGGTAAAAAATACGAACCCAACTAAAAAGTCCGGATAAAAAATACGAACCTAACTTAAGACTCCGGGTAAAATTACGAACCCAACTAAAACTCCTGGTAAAATTACGAACCCAACTAAAACTACGGGTAAAAAATACGAACCCAACTAAAACTCCGGGCAAAAATACTAACCCAACTAAAAAGTCCGGGTAAAAAATACGAACCCAACTAAAACTCCGGATAAAATTACGAACCCAACTAAAACTCCGGGTAAAAATACGAACCCAACTAAAACTCCGGGTAAAAATACTAACCCAACTAAAAAGTCCGGGTTAAAAATACGAACCCAACTAAAACTCCGGGTAAAATTACGAACCCAACTAAAACTCCGGGTAAAAATACGAACCCTACTAAAACTCCGGGTAAAAATACTAACCCAACTAAAAATTCCGGGTAAAAAATGCGAACCCAACTAAAACTCCGGGTAAAAAATACGAACCCAACTAAAACTCCGGGTAAAAAATACTAACCCAACTAAATAGTCCGGGTAAAAGATACGAACCCAACTAAAACTCCGGGTAAAATTACGAACCCAACTAAAACTCCGGGTAAAAATACGAAAACAACTAAAACTCCGGGTAAAAATACTTACCCAACTAAAAAGTCCGGGTAAAAAATACGAACCCAACTAAAACTCCGGGTAAAAAATACGAACCCAACTAAAACTCCGGGTAAAAGTACGAACCCAAGTAAAACTCCGGGTAAAAAATGCTAACCCAACTAAAATGTCTGGGTAAAAAATACGAACCCAACTAAAACTCCGGGTAAAATTACGAACCCAACTAAAACTCCGGGTAAAAATACGAACCCAACTAAAACTCCGGGTAAAAATACTAACCCCAACTAAAAAGTCCGGGTAAAAAATACGAACCCAACTAAAACTCCGGGTAAAATTACGAACCCAACTAAAACTCCGGGTAAAATTACGAACCCAACTAAAGCTCCGGGTAAAAATACGAACCCAACTAAAACTCCGGGTAAAAATACGAACCCAACTAAAACTCCGGATAAAAATACTAACCCAACTAAAAAGTCCGGGTAAAAAATACGAACCCAACTAAAACTCCGGGTAAAAAATACGAACCCAATTAAAAGTCCGGGTAAAAAATACGAACCCAACTAAAAAGTCCGGGTAAAATTACGAACCCAACTAAAACTCCGGGTAAAATTACGAACCCAACTAAAACTTAGGGTAAAATTACGAACCCAAGTAAAACTCCGGGTAAAATTACGAACCCAAGTAAAACTCCGGGTAAAATTACGAACCCAACTAAAATTCCGGGTAAAATTACGAACCCAACTAAAAGTCCGGGTAAAAAAAACGAACCCAACTAAAAAGTTCGGGTAAAATTACGAACCCAAGTAAAACTCCGGGTAAAATTACGAACCCAACTAAAACTCCGGGTAAAATTACGAACCCAACTAAAAAGTCCGGGTAAAATTACGAACCCAAATAAAAAGTCCGGGTAAAATTACGAACCCAACTAAAACTCAACTAAAACTCCGGGTAAAATTACGAACCCAACTAAAACTCCGGGTAAAATTACGAAACCAACTAAAAGTCCGGGTAAAAAATACGAACCCAACTAAAAGTCCGGGTAAAATTACGAACCCAACTAAACCTCCGGGTAAAATTACGAACCCAACTAAAACTCCAGGTAAAATTACGAACCCAACTAAAACTCCGGGTAAAATTACCAACCCAACTAAAAAGTCCGGGTAAAGAATACGAACCCAACTAAAACTCCGGCTAAAATTACGAACCCAACTAAAACTCCGGGTAAAAATACGAACCCAACTAAAACTCCGGGTAAAAATACGAACCCAACTAAAACTCCGGGTAAAAATACTAACCCAACTAAAAAGTCCGGGTAAAAAATACGAACCCAACTAAAACTCCGGGTAAAATTACGAACCCAACTAAAACTCCGGGTAAAAAATACGAACCCAACTAAAAAGTCCGGATAAAAAATACGAACCTAACTTAAGACTCCGGGTAAAATTACGAACCCAACTAAAAAGTGCGGGTAAAATTACGAACCCAACTAAAACTCCGGGTAAAATTACGAACCCAACTAAAACTCCGGGTAAAATTACGAACCCAAGTAAAACTCCGGGTAAAATTACGAACCCAAGTAAAACTCCGGGTAAAATTACGAACCCAACTAAAACTCCGGGTAAAATTACGAACCCAACTAAAACTCCGGGTAAAATTACGAACCCAACTAAAAGTCCGGGTAAAAAATACGAACCCAACTAAAAAGTTCGGGTAAAATTACGAACCCAAGTAAAACTCCGGGTAAAATTACGAACCCAACTAAAACTCCGGGTAAAATTACGAACCCAACTAAAAAGTCCGGGTAAAATTACGAACCCAAATAAAAAGTCCGGGTAAAATTACGAACCCAACTAAAACTCCGGGTAAAATTACCAACTCAACTAAAACTCCGGGTAAAATTACGAACCCAACTAAAACTCCGGGTAAAATTACGAACCCAACTAAAAGTCCGGGTAAAAAATACGAACCCAACTAAAAAGTCCGGGTAAAATTACGAACCCAACTAAAACTCCGGGTAAAATTACGAACCCAACTAAAACTCCGGGTAAAATTACGAACCCCACTAAAAAGTCCGGGTAAAGAATACGAACCCAACTAAAACTCCGGCTAAAATTACGAACCCAACTAAAACTCCGGGTAAAAATACGAACCCAACTAAAACTCCGGGTAAAAATACGAACCCAACTAAAACTCCGGGTAAAAATACTAACCCAACTAAAAAGTCCGGGTAAAAAATACGAACCCAACTAAAACTCCGGGTAAAATTACGAACCCAACTAAAACTTCGGGTAAAAAATACGAACCCAACTAAAAAGTCCGGATAAAAAATACGAACCTAACTTAAGACTCCGGGTAAAATTACGAACCCAACTAAAACTCCTGGTAAAATTACGAACCCAACTAAAACTACGGGTAAAAAATACGAACCCAACTAAAACTCCGGGCAAAAATACTAACCCAACTAAAAAGTCCGGGTAAAAAATACGAACCCAACTAAAACTCCGGATAAAATTACGAACCCAACTAAAACTCCGGGTAAAAATACGAACCCAACTAAAACTCCGGGTAAAAATACTAACCCAACTAAAAAGTCCGGGTTAAAAATACGAACCCAACTAAAACTCCGGGTAAAATTACGAACCCAACTAAAACTCCGGGTAAAAATACGAACCCTACTAAAACTCCGGGTAAAAATACTAACCCAACTAAAAATTCCGGGTAAAAAATGCGAACCCAACTAAAACTCCGGGTAAAAAATACGAACCCAACTAAAACTCCGGGTAAAAAATACTAACCCAACTAAATAGTCCGGGTAAAAGATACGAACCCAACTAAAACTCCGGGTAAAATTACGAACCCAACTAAAACTCCGGGTAAAAATACACTCCGGGTAAAAATACGAAAACAACTAAAACTCCGGGTAAAAATACTTACCCAACTAAAAAGTCCGGGTAAAAAATACGAACCCAACTAAAACTCCGGGTAAAAAATACGAACCCAACTAAAACTCCGGGTAAAAGTACGAACCCAACTAAAACTCCGGGTAAAAAATGCTAACCCAACTAAAATGTCTGGGTAAAAAATACGAACCCAACTAAAACTCCGGGTAAAATTACGAACCCAACTAATACTCCGGGTAAAAATACGAACCCAACTAAAACTCCGGGTAAAAATACTAACCCCAACTAAAAAGTCCGGGTAAAAAATACGAACCCAACTAAAACTCCGGGTAAAATTACGAACCCAACTAAAACTCCGGGTAAAATTACGAACCCAACTAAAACTCCGGGTAAAATTACGAACTCAACTAAAAGTCCGGGTAAAAAATACGAACCCAACTAAAAAGTCCGGATAAAATTACGAACCCAAGTAAAACTCCGGGTAAAATTACGAACCCAACTAAAACTCCGGGTAAAAAATACGAACCCAACTAAAAAGTCCGGATAAAAAATACGAACCTAACTTAAGACTCCGGGTAAAATTACGAACCCAACTAAAAAGTCCGGGTAAAATTACGAACCCAACTAAAAAGTCCGGGTAAAATTACGAACCCAACTAAAACTCCGGGTAAAATTACGAACTCAACTAAAACTCCGGGTAAAATTACGAACCCAACTAAAACTCCGGGTAAAATTACGAAGCCAACTAAAAGTCCGGGTAAAAAATACGAACCCAACTAAAAAGTCCGGGTAAAATTACGAACCCAACTAAAACTCCGGGTAAAATTACGAACCCAACTAAAACTCCGGGTAAAATTACGAACCCAAGTAAAACTCCGGGTAAAATTACGAACCCAAGTACAACTCCGGGTAAAATTACGAACGCAACTAAAACTCTGGGTAAAATTACGAACCCAACTAAAACTCCGGGTAAAATTACGAACCCAACTAAAAGTCCGGGTAAAATTACGAACCCAACTAAAAAGTCCGGGTAAAATTACGAACCCAACTAAAAAGTCCGGGTAAAATTACGAACCCAACTGAAACTCCGGGTAAAATTACGAACCCAACTAAAACTCCGGGTAAAATTACGAACCCAACTAAAAGTCCGGGTAAAAAATACGAACCCAACTAAAAAGTCCGGGTAAAATTGCGAACCCAACTAAAACTCAGGGTAAAATTACGAACCCAACTAAAACTCCGGGTAAAAAATACGAACCCAACTAAAAGTCCGGATAAAAATACGAAACCTAACTTAAGACTCCGGGTAAAATTACGAACCCAACTAAAAAGTCCGGGTAAAATTACGAACCCAACTAAACTCCGGGTAAAATTACTAACTCAACTAAAAGTCCGGGTAAAATTACGAACCCAACTAAAACTCCGGGTAAAATTACGAACCCAACTAAAAGTCCGGGTAAAAAATACGAACCCAACTAAAAATTCCGGGTAAAATACGACCCAACTAAAACTCGGTAAAATTACGAACCCAACTAAAACTCCGGGTAAAATTAACGAAACCCAAGTAAACTCCGGTAAAATTACGAACCCAAGTAAAACTCCGGGTAAAATTACGAACCCACTAAAACTCCGGGTAAAATTACGAACCCAACTAAAACTCCGGGCAAAATTACGAACCCAACTAAAGTCCGGGTAAAAATTCGAACCAACTAAAAAGTCCGGGTAACTCAAGACTCCGGGTAAAATTACGAACCCAACTAAAACTCCGGGTAAAATTACGAACCCAACTAAAACTCCGGGTAAAATTACGAACCCAACTAAAAGTCCGGGTAAAAAATACGAACCCAACTAAAAAGTCCCGGGTAAAATTACGAACCCAACTAAAACTCCGGGTAAAAATTATGAACCCAACTAAAAGTCCGGGTAAAAAATTCGAACCCAACTAAAAAGTCCGGGTAAAATTACGAACCCAACTAAAACTCCGGGTAAAATTACGAACCCAACTAAAAAGTCCGGGTAAAATTACGAACCCAACTAAAAGTCCGGGTAAAAATTACGAAACCCAACTAAAAAGTCCGGGTAAAATTACGAACCCAACTAAAACTCCGGGTAAAATTACGACCCAACTAAAAGTCCGGGTAAAAAATACGAACCCAACTAAAAAGTCGAGTAAAATTACGAACCCAACTAAAACTCCGGATAAAATTACGAACCCAACTAAAACTCCGGGTAAAATTACGAACCCAAATAAAACTCCGGGTAAAATTACGAACCCAAGTAAAACTCCGGGTAAAATTACGAACCCAACTAAAACTCCGGGTAAAATTACGAACCCAACTAAAACTCCGGGTAAAATTACGAACCCAACTAAAGTCCGGGTAAAAAATACGAACCCAACTAAAAAGTTCGGGTAAAATTACGAACCCAACTAAAACTCCGGGTAAAATTACGAACCCAACTAAAACTCCGGGTAACATTACGAACCCAACTAAAACTCCGGGTAAAATTACGAACCCAACTAAAAAGTCCGGGTAAAATTACGAAGCCAACTAAGACTCCGGGTAAAATTACCAACTCAACTAAAACTCCGTGTAAAATTACGAACCCAACTAAAACTCCGGGTAAAATTACGAACCCAACTAAAAGACCGGTAAAAAATACGAACCCAACTAAAAAGTCCGGGTAAAATTACGAACCCAACTAAACCTCCGGGTAAAATTACGTACCCAACTAAAACTCCGGGTAAAATTACGAACCCACTAAAACTCCGGGTACAATTACGAACCCAACTAAAAAATCCGGGTAAAAAATACGAACCCAACTAAAACTCCGGCTAAAATTACGAACCCAACTAAAACTCCGGGTAAAAATACGAACCCAACTAAAACTCCGGGTAAAAATACGAACCCAACTAAAACTCCGGGTAAAAATACTAACCCAACTAAGAAGTCCGGGTAAAAAATACGAACCCAACTAAAACTCCGGGTAAAAATTACGAACCCAACTAAACTCCGGGTAAAAAGTACGAACCCAACTAAAAAGTCCGGATAAAAAATACGAACCTAACTTAAGACTCCGGGTAAAATTACGAACCCAACTAAACTCCGGGTAAAAGTACGAACCCAACTAAAACTCCGGGTAAAAAATACGAACCCAACTAAAACTCCGGGCAAAAATACTAACGCAACTAAAAAGTCCGGGTAAAAAATACGAACCCAACTAAAACTCTGGATAAAATTACGAACCCAACTAAAACTCCGGGTAAAAATACGAACCCAACTAAAACTCCGGGTAAAAATACTAACCCAACTAAAAAGTCCGGGTAAAAATACGAACCCAACTAAAATTCCGGGTAAATTACGAACCCAACTAAAATTTCGAGTAAAAATACGAACCCTACTAAAACTCCGGGTAAAAATACTAACCCAACTAAAAATTCCGGGTAAAAATGCGAACCCAACTAAAACTCCGGGTAAAAAACACGAACCCAACTAAAACTCCGGGTAAAAAATACTAACCCAACTAAATAGTCCGGGTAAAAGATACGAACCCAACTAAAACTCCGGGTAAAATTACGAACCCAACTAAAACTCCGGTAAAAATACGAACCCAACTAAAACTCCGGGTAAAAAATACTTACCCAACTAAAAAGTCCGGGTAAAAATACGAACCCAACTAAAACTCCGGGTAAAAAATACGAACCCAACTAAAACTCGGGTAAAAGTACGAACCCAACTAAACTCCGGGTAAAAAATGCTAACCCAACTAAAATGTCCGGGTAAAAAATACGAACCCAACTAAAACTCCGGGTAAAATTACGAACCCAACTAAAACTCCGGGTAAAAATACGAACCCAACTAAAACTCCGGGTAAAAATACTAACCCCAACTAAAAAGTCCGGGTAAAAAATACGAACCCAACTAAAACTCCGGGTAAAATTACGAACCCAACTAAAACTCCGGGTAAAATTATGAACCCAACTAAAACTCCGGGTAAAATTACGAACCCAACTAAAAGTCGGGTAAAAAATACGGACCCAACTAAAAAGTCCGGGTAAAATTACGAACCCAAGTAAAACTCCGGGTAAAATTACGAACCCAACTAAAACTCCGGGTAAAATTACGAACCCAACTAAAACTCCGGGTAAAATTACGAACCCAACTAAAAGTCCGGGTAAAATTACGAACCCAAGTAAAACTCCGGGTAAAATTACGAACCCAACTAAAACTCCGGGTAAAATTACGAACCCAACTAAATGTACGGGTAAAAAATACGAACCCAACTAAAAAGTCCGGGTAAAATTATGAACCCAACTAAAACTCCGGGTAAAATTACGAACCCAACTAAAACTCCGGGTAAAATTACCAACTCAACTAAAACTCCGGGTAAAATTACGAACCCAACTAAAACTCCGGGTAAAATAACGAACCCAACTAAAAGTCCGGGTAAAAAATACGAACCCAACTAAAAAGTCCGGGTAAAATTACGAACCCAACTAAACCTCCGGGTAAAATTACGAACCCAACTAAAACTCCGGGTAAAATTACGAACCCAACTAAAACTCCGGGTAAAATTACGAACCCAACTAAAAAGTCCGGGTAAAGAATACGAACCCAACTAAAACTCCGGCTAAAATTACGAACCCAACTAAAACTCCGGGTAAAAATACGAACCCAACTAAAACTCCGGGTAAAAATACGAACCCAACTAAAACTCCGGGTAAAAATACTAACCCAACTAAAAAGTCCGGGTAAAAAATACGAACCCAACTAAAACTCCGGGTAAAATTACGAACCCAACTAAAACTCCGGGTAAAAAATACGAACCCAACTAAAAAGTCCGAATAAAAAATACGAACCTAACTTAAGACTCCGGGAAAAATTACAAACCCAACTAAAAAGTCCGGGTAAAATTACGAACCCAACTAAAAAGTCCGGGTAAAATTACGAACCCAACTAAAACTCCGGGTAAAATTACGAACTCAACTAAAACTCCGGGTAAAATTACAAACCCAACTAAAACTCCGGGTAAAATTACGAACCCAACTAAAAGTCCGGGTAAAAATTACGAACCCAACTAAAAAGTCCGGGTAAAATTACGAACCCAACTAAAACTCCGGGTAAAATTACGAACCCAACTAAAACTCCGGGTAAAATTACGAACCCAAGTAAAACTCCGGGTAAAATTACGATCCCAATTACAACTCCGGGTAAAATTACGAACGCAACTAAAACTCCGGGTAAAATTACGAACCCAACTAAAACTCCGGGTAAAATTACGAACCCAACTAAAAGTCCGGGTAAAAAATACGAACCCAACTAAAAAGTTCGGGTAAAATTACGAACCCAAGTAAAACTCCGGGTAAAATTACGAACCCAACTAAAACTCCGGGTAAAATTACGAACCCAACTAAAAAGTCCGGGTAAAATTACGAACCCAAATAAAAAGTCCTGGTAAAATTACGAACCCAACTAAAACTCCGGGTAAAATTACCAACTCAACTAAAACTCCGGGTAAAATTACGAACCCAACTAAAACTCCGGGTAAAATTACGAACCCAACTAAAAGTCCGGGTAAAAAATACGAACCCAACTAAAAAGTCCGGGTAAAATTACGAACCCAACTAAACCTCCGGGTAAAATTACGAACCCAACTAAAACTCCGGGTAAAATTACGACCCCAACTAAAACTCCGGGTAAAATTACGAACCCAACTAAAAAGTCCGGGTAAAGAATACGAACCCAACTAAAACTCCGGCTAAAATTACGAACCCAACTAAAGCTCCGGGTAAAAATACGAACCCAACTAAAACTCCGGGTAAAAAATACGAACCCAACTAAAACTCCGGGTAAAAATACTAACCCAACTAAAAAGTCCGGGTAAAAAATATGAACCCAACTAAAACTCCGGGTAAAAAATACGAACCCAACTAAAAGTCCGGGTAAAAAATACGAACCCAACTAAAAAGTCCGGGTAAAATTACGAACCCAACTAAAACTCCGGGTAAAATTACGAACCCAACTAAAACTTAGGGTAAAATTACGAACCCAAGTAAAACTCCGGGTAAAATTACGAACCCAAGTAAAACTCCGGGTAAAATTACGAACCCAACTAAAATTCCGGGTAAAATTACGAACCCAACTAAAAGTCCGGGTAAAAAATACGAACCCAACTAAAAAGTTCGGGTAAAATTACGAACCCAAGTAAAACTCCGGGTAAAATTACGAACCCAACTAAAACTCCGGGTAAAATTACGAACCCAACTAAAAAGTCCGGGTAAAATTACGAACCCAAATAAAAAGTCCGGGTAAAATTACGAACCCAACTAAAACTCAACTAAAACTCCGGGTAAAATTACGAACCCAACTAAAACTCCGGGTAAAATTACGAAACCAACTAAAAGTCCGGGTAAAAAATACGAACCCAACTAAAAAGTCCGGGTAAAATTACGAACCCAACTAAACCTCCGGGTAAAATTACGAACCCAACTAAAACTCCGGGTAAAATTACGAACCCAACTAAAACTCCGGGTAAAATTACGAACCCAACTAAAAAGTCCGGGTAAAGAATACGAACCCAACTAAAACTCCGGCTAAAATTACGAACCCAACTAAAACTCCGGGTAAAAATACGAACCCAACTAAAACTCCGGGTAAAAATACGAACCCAACTAAAACTCCGGGTAAAAATACTAACCCAACTAAAAAGTCCGGGTAAAAAATACGAACCCAACTAAAACTCCGGGTAAAATTACGAACCCAACTAAAACTCCGGGTAAAAAATACGAACCCAACTAAAAAGTCCGGATAAAAAATACGAACCTAACTTAAGACTCCGGGTAAAATTACGAACCCAACTAAAAAGTCCGGGTAAAATTACGAACCCAACTAAAAAGTCCGGGTAAAATTACGAACCCAACTAAAACTCCGGGTAAAATTACGAACTCAACTAAAACTCCGGGTAAAATTACGAACCCAACTAAAACTCCGGGTAAAATTACGAACCCAACTAAAAGTCCGGGTAAAAAATACGAACCCAACTAAAAAGTCCGGGTAAAATTACGAACCCAACTAAAACCGGGTAAAATTACGAACCCAACTAAAAGTCCGGGTAAAAAATACGAACCCAACTAAAAAGTCCGGGTAAAATTACGAACCCAAATAAAACTCCGGGTAAAATTACGAACCCAACTAAAACTCCGGGTAAAATTACGAACCCAACTAAAAGTCCGGGTAAAATTACGAACCCAACTAAAAAGTCCGGGTAAAATTACGAACCCAACTAAAAAGTCCGGGTAAAATTCCGAACTCAACTAAAACTCCGGGTAAAATTACGAACCCAACTAAAACTCCGGGTAAAATTACGAACCCAACTAAAAGTCCGGGTAAAAAGTACGAACCCAACTAAAAAGTCCGGGTAAAATTGCGAACCCAACTAAAACTCCGGGTAAAATTACGAACCCAACTAAAACTTCGGGTAAAAAATACGAACCCAACTAAAAAGTCCGGATAAAAAATACGAACCTAACTTAAGACTCCGGGTAAAATTACGAACCCAACTAAAAAGTCCGGGTAAAATTACGAACCCAACTAAAACTCCGGGTAAAATTACTAACTCAACTAAAACTCCGGGTAAAATTACGAACCCAACTAAAACTCCGGGTAAAATTACGAACCCAACTAAAAGTCCGGGTAAAAAATATGAACCAAACTAAAAAGTCCGGGTAAAATTACGAACCCAACTAAAACTCCGGGTAAAATTACGAACCCAACTAAAACTCCGGGTAAAATTACGAACCCAAGTAAAACTCCGGGTAAAATTACGAACCCACGTAAAACTCCGGGTAAAATTACGAATCCAACTAAAACTCCGGGTAAAATTACGAACCCAACTAAAACTCCGGGTAAAATTACGAACCCAACTAAAAGTCCGGGTAAAAATACGAACCCAACTAAAAAGTCCGGGTAACTCAAGACTCCGGGTAAAATTACGAACCCAACTAAAACTCCGGGTAAAATTACGAACCCAACTAAAACTCCGGGTAAAATTACGAACCCAACTAAAAGTCCGGGTAGAAAATACGAACCCAACTAAAAAGTCCGGGTAAAATTACGAACCCAACTAAAACTCCGGGTAAAATTATGAACCCAACTAAAAGTCCGGGTAAAGAATTCGAACCCAACTAGAAAGTCCGGGTAAAATTACGAACCCAACTAAAACTCCGGGTAAAATTACGAACCCAACTAAAAAGTCCGGGTAAAATTACGAACCCAACTAAAAAGTCCGGGTAAAATTGCGAACCCAACTAAAAGTCCGGGTAAAAAATACGAACCCAACTAAAAAGTCCGGGTAAAATTACGAACCCAACTAGACCTCCGGGTAAAATTACGAACCCAACTAAAACTCCGTGTAAAATTACAAACTCAACTAAAACTCCGGGTAAAATTACGAACCCAACTAAAAGTCCGGGTAAAAAATACGAACCCAACTAAAAAGTCCGGGTAAAATTACGAACCCAACTAAAACTCCGGGTAAAATTACGAACCCAACTAAAATTCCGGGTGAAATTACGAACCCAAGTAAAACTCCGGGTAAAATTACGATCCCAATTACAACTCCGGGTAAAATTACGAACGCAACTAAAACTCCGGGTAAAATTACGAACCCAACTAAAACTCCGGGTAAAATTACGAACCCAACTAAAAGTCCGGGTAAAAAATACGAACCCAACTAAAAAGTTCGGGTAAAATTACGAACCCAAGTAAAACTCCGGGTAAAATTACGAACCCAACTAAAACTCCGGTAAAATTACGAACCCAACTAAAAAGTCCGGGTAAAATTACGAACCCAAATAAAAAGTCCGGGTAAAATTACGAACCCAACTAAAACTCCGGGTAAAATTACGAACCCAACTAAAAAGTCCGGGTAAAGAATACGAACCCAACTAAAACTCCGGCTAAAATTACGAACCCAACTAAAACTCCTGGTAAAAATACGAACCCAACTAAAACTCCGGGTAAAAATACGAACCCAACTAAAACTCCGGGTAAAAATACTAACCCAACTAAAAAGTCCGGGTAAAAAATACGAACCCAACTAAAACTCCGGGTAAAATTACGAACCCAACTAAAACTCCGGGTAAAAAATACGAACCCAACTAAAAAGTCCGGATAAAAAATACGAACCTAACTTAAGACTCCGGGTAAAATTACGAACCCAACTAAAAAGTCCGGGTAAAATTACGAACCCAACTAAAACTCCGGGTAAAATTACGAACCCAACTAAAAAGTCCGGGTAAAATTACGAACCCAAATAAAAAGTCCGGGTAAAATTACGAACCCAACTAAAACTCCGGGTAAAATTACGAACCCAACTAAAAAGTCCGGGTAAAGAATACGAACCCAACTAAAACTCCGGCTAAAATTACGAACCCAACTAAAACTCCTGGTAAAAATACGAACCCAACTAAAACTCCGGGTAAAAATACGAACCCAACTAAAACTCCGGGTAAAAATACTAACCCAACTAAAAAGTCCGGGTAAAAAATACGAACCCAACTAAAACTCCGGGTAAAATTACGAACCCAACTAAAACTCCGGGTAAAAAATACGAACCCAACTAAAAAGTCCGGATAAAAAATACGAACCTAACTTAAGACTCCGGGTAAAATTACGAACCCAACTAAAAAGTCCGGGTAAAATTACGAACCCAACTAAAAAGTCCGGGTAAAATTACGAACCCAACTAAAACTCCGGGTAAAATTACGAACTCAACTAAAACTCCGGGTAAAATTACGAACCCAACTAAAACTCCGGGTAAAATTACGAACCCAACTAAAAGTCCGGGTAAAAAATACGAACCCAACTAAAAAGTCCGGGTAAAATTACGAACCCAACTAAAACTCCGGGTAAAATTACGAACCCAACTAAAACTCCGGGTAAAATTACGAACCCAAGTAAAACTCCGGGAAAAATTACGAACCCAAGTACAACTCCGGGTAAAATTACGAACGCAACTAAAACTCCGGGTAAAAAATACGAACCCAACTAAAAAGTCCGGATAAAAAATACGAACCTAACTTAAGACTCCGGGTAAAATTACGAACCCAACTAAAAAGTCCGGGTAAAATTACGAACCCAACTAAAAAGTCCGGGTAAAATTACGAACCCAACTAAAACTCCGGGTAAAATTACGAACTCAACTAAAACTCCGGGTAAAATTACGAACCCAACTAAAACTCCGGGTAAAATTACGAACCCAACTAAAAGTCCGGGTAAAAAATACGAACCCAACTAAAAAGTCCGGGTAAAATTACGAACCCAACTAAAACTCCGGGTAAAATTACGAACCCAACTAAAACTCCGGGTAAAATTACGAACCCAAGTAAAACTCCGGGAATAATTACGAACCCAAGTTCAACTCCGGGTAAAATTACGAACGCAACTAAAACTCCGGGTAAAATTACGAACCCAACTAAAACTCCGGGTAAAATTACGAACCCAACTAAAAGTCCGGGTAAAATTACGAACCCAACTAAAAAGTCCGGGTAAAATTACGAACCCAACTAAAAAGTCCGGGTAAAATTCCGAACTCAACTAAAACTCCGGGTAAAATTACGAACCCAACTAAAACTCCGGGTAAAATTACGAACCCAACTAAAAGTCCGGGTAAAAAATACGAACCCAACTAAAAAGTCCGGGTAAAATTGCGAACCCAACTAAAACTCCGGGTAAAATTACGAACCCAACTAAAACTTCGGGTAAAAAATACGAACCCAACTAAAAAGTCCGGATAAAAAATACGAACCTAACTTAAGACTCCGGGTAAAATTACGAACCCAACTAAAAAGTCCGGGTAAAATTACGAACCCAACTAAAACTCCGGGTAAAATTACTAACTCAACTAAAACTCCGGGTAAAATTACGAACCCAACTAAAACTCCGGGTAAAATTACGAACCCAACTAAAAGTCCGGGTAAAAAATACGAACCAAACTAAAAAGTCCGGGTAAAATTACGAACCCAACTAAAACTCCGGGTAAAATTACGAACCCAACTAAAACTCCGGGTAAAATTACGAACCCAAGTAAAACTCCGGGTAAAATTACGAACCCAAGTAAAACTCCGGGTAAAATTACGAATCCAACTAAAACTCCGGGTAAAATTACGAACCCAACTAAAACTCCGGGTAAAATTACGAACCCAACTAAAAGTCCGGGTAAAAATACGAACCCAACTAAAAAGTCCGGGTAACTCAAGACTCCGGGTAAAATTACGAACCCAACTAAAACTCCGGGTAAAATTACGAACCCAACTAAAACTCCGTGTAAAATTACGAACCCAACTAAAAGTCCGGGTAGAAAATACGAACCCAACTAAAAAGTCCGGGTAAAATTACGAACCCAACTAAAACTCCGGGTAAAATTATGAACCCAACTAAAAGTCCGGGTAAAGAATTCGAACCCAACTAAAAAGTCCGGGTAAAATTACGAACCCAACTAAAACTCCGGGTAAAATTACGAACCCAACTAAAAGTCCGGGTAAAAAATACGAACCAAACTAAAAAGTCCGGGTAAAATTACGAACCCAACTAAAACTCCGGGTAAAATTACGAACCCAACTAAAACTCCGGGTAAAATTACGAACCCAAGTAAAACTCCGGGTAAAATTACGAACCCAAGTAAAACTCCGGGTAAAATTACGAATCCAACTAAAACTCCGGGTAAAATTACGAACCCAACTAAAACTCCGGGTAAAATTACGAACCCAACTAAAAGTCCGGGTAAAAATACGAACCCAACTAAAAAGTCCGGGTAACTCAAGACTCCGGGTAAAATTACGAACCCAACTAAAACTCCGGGTAAAATTACGAACCCAACTAAAACTCCGGGTAAAATTACGAACCCAACTAAAAGTCCGGGTAGAAAATACGAACCCAACTAAAAAGTCCGGGTAAAATTACGAACCCAACTAAAACTCCGGGTAAAACTATGAACCCAACTAAAAGTCCGGGTAAAGAATTCGAACCCAACTAAAAAGTCCGGGTAAAATTACGAACCCAACTAAAACTCCGGGTAAAATTACGAACCCAACTAAAAAGTCCGGGTAAAATTACGAACCCAACTAAAAAGTCCGGGTAAAATTGCGAACCCAACTAAAAGTCCGGGTAAAAAATACGAACCCAACTAAAAAGTCCGGGTAAAATTACGAACCCAACTAAACCTCCGGGTAAAATTACGAACCCAACTAAAACTCCGGGTAAAATTACAAACTCAACTAAAACTCCGGGTAAAATTACGAACCCAACTAAAAGTCCGGGTAAAAAATACGAACCCAACTAAAAAGTCCGGGTAAAATTACGAACCCAACTAAAACTCCGGGTAAAATTACGAACCCAACTAAAACTCCGGGTAAAATTACGAACCCAAGTAAAACTCCGGGTAAAATTACGATCCCAATTACAACTCCGGGTAAAATTACGAACGCAACTAAAACTCCGGGTAAAATTACGAACCCAACTAAAACTCCGGGTAAAATTACGAACCCAACTAAAAGTCCGGGTAAAAAATACGAACCCAACTAAAAAGTTCGGGTAAAATTACGAACCCAAGTAAAACTCCGGGTAAAATTACGAACCCAACTAAAACTCCGGGTAAAATTACGAACCCAACTAAAAAGTCCGGGTAAAATTACGAACCCAAATAAAAAGTCCGGGTAAAATTACGAACCCAACTAAAACTCCGGGTAAAATTACGAACCCAACTAAAAAGTACGGGTAAAGAATACGAACCCAACTAAAACTCCGGCTAAAATTACGAACCCAACTAAAACTCCGGGTAAAAATACGAACCCAACTAAAACTCCGGGTAAAAATACGAACCCAACTAAAACTCCGGGTAAAAATACTAACCCAACTAAAAAGTCCGGGTAAAAAATACGAACCCAACTAAAACTCCGGGTAAAATTACGAACCCAACTAAAACTCCGGGTAAAAAATACGAACCCAACTAAAAAGTCCGGATAAAAAATACGAACCTAACTTAAGACTCCGGGTAAAATTACGAACCCAACTAAAAGTCCGGGTAAAATTACGAACCCAACTAAAAAGTCCGGGTAAAATTACGAACCCAACTAAAACTCCGGGTAAAATTACGAACTCAACTAAAACTCCGGGTAAAATTACGAACCCAACTAAAACTCCGGGTAAAATTACGAACCCAACTAAAAGTCCGGGTAAAAAATACGAACCCAACTAAAAAGTCCGGGTAAAATTACGAACCCAACTAAAACTCCGGGTAAAATTACGAACTCAACTAAAACTCCGGGTAAAATTACGAACCCAAGTAAAACTCCGGGAAAAATTACGAACCCAAGTACAACTCCGGGTAAAATTACGAACGCAACTAAAACTCCGGGTAAAAAATACGAACCCAACTAAAAAGTCCGGATAAAAAATACGAACCTAACTTAAGACTCCGGGTAAAATTACGAACCCAACTAAAAAGTCCGGGTAAAATTACTAACCCAACTAAAAAGTCCGGGTAAAATTACGAACCCAACTAAAACTCCGGGTAAAATTACGAACTCAACTAAAACTCCGGGTAAAATTACGAACCCAACTAAAACTCCGGGTAAAATTACGAACCCAACTAAAAGTCCGGGTAAAAAATACGAACCCAACTAAAAAGTCCGGGTAAAATTACGAACCCAACTAAAACTCCGGGTAAAATTACGAACCCAACTAAAACTCCGGGTAAAATTACGAACCCAAGTAAAACTCCGGGAAAAATTACGAACCCAAGTACAACTCCGGGTAAAATTACGAACGCAACTAAAACTCCGGGTAAAATTACGAACCCAACTAAAACTCCGGGTAAAATTACGAACCCAACTAAAAGTCCGGGTAAAATTACGAACCCAACTAAAAAGTCCGGGTAAAATTACGAACCCAACTAAAAAGTCCGGGTAAAATTCCGAACTCAACTAAAACTCCGGGTAAAATTACGAACCCAACTAAAACTCCGGGTAAAATTACGAACCCAACTAAAAGTCCGGGTAAAAAATACGAACCCAACTAAAAAGTCCGGGTAAAATTGCGAACCCAACTAAAACTCCGGGTAAAATTACGAACCCAACTAAAACTTCGGGTAAAAAATGCGAACCCAACTAAAAAGTCCGGATAAAAAATACGAACCTAACTTAAGACTCCGGGTAAAATTACGAACCCAACTAAAAAGTCCGGGTAAAATTACGAACCCAACTAAAACTCCGGGTAAAATTACTAACTCAACTAAAACTCCGGGTAAAATTACGAACCCAACTAAAACTCCGGG